>PVKM010021530.1:0-22519 GCA_004027735.1 Carollia perspicillata | reverse complement strand
TTTCAAATTTACCTTTAGTGCTTAATATAATTTTTAACTAAAACTATTTTATTTCTGTAGTATATTTTATTTTCATTCTTAAAACTGGCTGAGTAATACAGGTTTCTTAACTTCTATAAATACTGTTAACCTTGAGATATGAAAATAGGATTTTCATAGGGATATCTAATGATGTAGTCAGTTAAGAGTCTTGAAAGCATGTGTATGAACAGCAAGCAGAAAACAGTGTATATATTGTTTTGATTTTATAAGCTTACTTTGAGGCAATAATGTGATAGCTGGTAGGGAAGGAGTGGAGAGCATGGATGGAGGGTCCAGTTTGTTCTCTGCTCAGGGGGGCTGGCGAGGCTGAAATAAAGGCATTGGTTAAGCCACATCCTTTCGGGAGCTGGGGTGCTTGTTCACTTCCAAGCTCTTGTTGGAAGTCCTCTATCCCCCCAACATGTGCCTTCCAAGCTCTTGTTGGAAGGGAACAAGCACCCCAAGCTCACTTGTTGGAAGAACTCAGTTCCCTGCGGTTGTCAGTCAGAAGCTCCTGTTTTCTCACTGGCTATCAGCCAAGGCCACTCACAGATCCTAAAGGCAGTGCACAGCTCCTTTCCATTTGGCCGCTTCCATAGCTCTTTGCTTTAAATCTGTCTGACCTCTGGAGGAGCCTGGTCCCTTGCTCACCTGTCTAGCCCAGGTCCAACCAGATCATCTGACTTTTGCTTAACTCAAATTTAAGTGATGAGTAATAGCCCAAGCATAGGAACGATATCTCATCAGGTTCACAACGCCTACCTACAGTCAAGCAAGGGGATTATATGGAACTCGTATACCAGCCTGTGGGAACTTTGAGGGTCATCTTAGAATTCTGCCAATCACACAGATCATGAAACCATTATAAAGGACAGGAAGTGGGAGACAGGGAAGGGAGGGACCTGTTTAGACAGAGCAGGGCGAAAAGGTCTCCTTGGAGCAGTACTGTTTGGAGACTTGTAGGGCAAAGACGGAGCCTTCATGGGAATGCACTTCAAAAAGGTATTGTGTTGCTATCCAAATACATACTGATTTTCATAACAAAATATGTTGCTACGTCTAATGCATATTTTTAAATAGAACTTTTTCTAGAAGCTCCGATTTAGTTCCTCCAGGACAGAGAGCTTGTTATGTATTTGAGCTGTGAGATGCCTTTCCTAGAGGCCCTGCAGAGAAATGTCTCAATAGCTGTTGGGGAGATGTCATGTCTTGTCCTTGAAAAGATGGAAAGAAAGCCCCTTACAAACTAATGATTATCATTTCATCTGGATGGTGACTGTGTTCAAAACCACGTATGCATTAATTTAAAAAGCATTTGGGTGGGTTACTTTTGAAATACAATTTTTTCAATTTTTTAAAATTTATTTTAATTGTTGTTCAAGTACAGTTTTCTGTCTTTTACTCCCATCCCAGTCCACCCCCCCAGTGCTCCCCACCTCCCTACCATTTCCACCCCCCTTAGTTTTTGTCCATGTGTTCTTTATACTTGTTCCTGTTATCCCTTCCCCTTTTCCCCTGAAATTCCCTCCCCTTTCAAATACAGATTTATGCTCTGCTTTCTGCAGTTTCCCCTCCTTCGTTCGATACCCCAAGCAGAGCTGCTTCCTGCCTCTGCCTGGGGATTTTGTCAAGTGTTATGGAGCTTGCAGGTGCTCCTCCTGCCTTTGGTGCAGAGTCATCAGAGAAGTACTGTTGGGAGACCTGGAGAGGCAAAGATGCCAGAGAGTTCCTCTGGGAGCATTAGAAAGGAAGGGGGATAAAATGTCTCCAAAATAAAGGAAGGAGGGAAGGGGTCAATGGATTGGGGAGAGGAAGCTATCAGTGAAAGAGGACCCTGAGAAGAATCTCCGCAGTACAGGACTGTAGCCTCTCCAAATAGTCCTAATTGCAAAACATGAATAGAAGCAGCAAAGTCTTTGGACTTAACAGGGACCTTCCCCTCAGCATGGGACATGAGTGTCTCATTAGAAAACCAGTGTAGACCCACAACCCCAGGAACCTCCTGGACACAATGGCTGCATTTAAGGGCCCAGGACCTTAGCATGGACTCCTCTGGCGGGCACTTGTTGAGGGGATAGAGGCCTTCGTAACGACTGTGATTGAATTTGGAGAGTCAGGTTTAAATCACACGTTGAGTCTGTAGACCATGCTCTGTGCACATAATGCTGAGTCCTTAAGCACCAGGCACATCAGGAAACTAACAAACTCTGTACTCATGAAGCCACTTTCAGGAAGCAGGATTTCTCTTGCTCGAGTTACTGACAACATCCTATAAGTTTTGCTAGTTTAAATGATTTGAATCATGTCTGGACTTCTGAGATCGTCTTCCTCTGCCATCTCAGATGACCCCTCCCACCCTCTGAATGGAGATGTAGAAAAAAGAGAGCTGGACCTGTAAGCCTGAGTCCTGGGTTTATTCATGGGGCAATCGTTTATTATTTAGGCATGTTAGGCTTAGAAAGACAAATAACACCCCTTCCTGCCTTTTACCCAGAGTGCAGAAGGAGAAAGACAGAGAACAGCAGGTTTTAAGGCAGTATGCACAGTGGTTACTCATCCAGGTTCAGAAACCAGAAGGCAGGAGTTGAAATCTCAGCTCTTCCACTGCTTAGCTCTTCGATCTTGGGCAAACCGTTTGGTAATCCTGAACTCAGCTAATCTGTTAAATAGTTTCCAAAATTGTAGAATCTATTAATGGTACCTACCTCATGGTGTTGCAGCTCAAAGAGAGTGTTTATGATATTTTATTATTGCAAAGAAGTCTTTGCAATGCAATGTCTTAAATCCTATGGTATTACACTTATGTGGTGCTACATCGATTCCTTCAGTCAACACATCTTTGTTAAGGACCTACTATGCTACTGAATTTGAGAGATAAAAAATTATGTAACATCTCCAAGCCTGCCGCCCTGATAAAATGAGAGGTTTGGAATAGATGATCCCTAAAAATTGACTGTGAGCTCAAGGGGAGCTGCACAGAACACAAGCCCAACGGTCCTTTGGAAAGGTTTTGATTACAGCCACATAGAGCTATGGGAGGAAGGAAGGTACATATTAAAGAACAGAAAGTACTAAATTGAGCCAAGCAACTGCTTATTTTTTTAAATAAATAAAGTTTTTGGAATCTAGCTTATACTATAATTTTGAATAATTGAATCATTTCACAATTCCAGGAGTGAAATAGAAGCTATGTGGTTACCTGGAAAATGTAGTCAATAAAAGTACCAGTCAGAATTATTTGGGTAGATGTGGTCTCTCAAGCTTACCCTTTTACTCTTTATGTAATTAAAAATTAAACGTCAAATCCAATCGAATTCAGTCAACTAATTTCTAATCCAATTGCTATGTTTTCTTTTGTTTAAAAAGAAAAATATTTGAAAAACTCATAGGTGTCTGTTTTCCCAAATGGTTTCTGTAAACATGGCTGTCATAATTTTCAGTGAGACACTCAAGAAATCATATTTCAGTCATCAATCAAATAAATGGAAACATTGCTAGGTATAGGATTTATCAATCCTTTCAAAAGCTAAGTTTCTTGTAAATTTCATATATTTCTAAACATAAAAGCACTGGGGTTAGCGAAGAGTGTTAGTCTGATGCCGGGCAGGCTAAATTCCAATGGCATTTTATATGCCAGAGATCACACCTGCGCAGAAGAGAAGGCGGGGTAGAAAGCAACGGTAACTATAGCACCATGACGACACACGACACGGAACTTGCTGTGACGCAGTGTGACAGCAGTGATCCTCTGTGAACTGGGAGGCCCTGTGCAGTGCTCCTTCCGAACCTGTGCCTTTCACTGACATGCACACACAAGATGAGAACGTGAAATGACCCTGCGTGTGCAGCCGCCGCCATGCACTGCGCAGTGTGGCAGCGTCTGATACGCTCCTGCACATCTCGTTCAATTTAGGATCAAATCATTTGGAAGCATCCAGTTTCTAGAAATACTGTGCAACGTCAGGGAAAGAAACAGGATTTTGCATCAGAGAGATAAAAATTACTTCTTTTGCACTATTCTTCTATGTGTATTTGTACTGTATTTAAAATTTGAGTTTTGTTTAAGTAAAACGGCCCTGTTAAACTTTCCAGGTAACATATAAATGAGTACTGTGGATTCCTAGCCTTCCCTATTATCAAATAAGCTTTTCTTTTGTTGTGTATAGGTATTTATGCAAATTTTCATGAACAGTGAAACAGTTACATGTGGAAGGAACTGGAGAGACATTGTCATTATAAAAGTCATTTTATAGTTATTCCTAATTTGTTAAAATTATCCTCCTAAAATGTTGTTTAAAATATGTGTTTGATAAATATTTGAATAATTCAATCATTTCAGAAATCATTTTCTCTCTTTCTCCTAAGCTGTGGTTATAAAGACCAAAGTTAAAATGAATTGTGGCAATTAGCTGGTTGATTGGTTATTTAAGCATAAAATTCCTTGGAAAATGCTAAATGAATTCAGTGATACCACTAATTATTTTCCTAGGAGTTAACAGATAAAGTCATTAGCACAATATAAATAGCACTCTACTAAGCTGAACCTAATTTTATTGAAAAAACTCAATGTTTGCTGGTGAAATTTCTATTTTTTTCTAGATCTATAATTCAGCGACTAACACAGTAGGCCTAGCAATATGCAAGGAAGAAAATGAACCCACTTACTTACATAACAGTAAACAATACACCTAATTAATATAGGTTGGTTTTCTAAATCAATCAAACCAGATAAATATCAAATTTCTAGTTGTTTGCTTTTCCAACTGTTGTGAGAATGGATAAATTGAATGTAACTATTATTTGATTATATTAAGGTGGTAAGTTTGTGTATGTGTAAACTTAAATCGCACTTTTTCCTTATTCTCTGTCTTTTATTTTCAGTTCCAAGTTCTAATTCAGTGACATAGTCCTGAAAGATTTTCCACATAAAGTACAATATGTGAGTAAACAGAGATATTTTAAATAAAACATAACACTATTTTATTAAACATTTCTAATTTATGAAAATAGAGTTACTGATATGAGGTATGAAATAATTAACTCCTCCTGTGTAGACTTTCTATTAATCTTATAGGTAGTGATTTCTAACAGTAGTTTGTTAGTACTTACAGCAGCATTTCTTTCAACTTTATAAACAAGTAAATAGTTAAAGCACTGCACTGTCTCTCATCATTTTTAATGGACAGCTAAGAACCACGTGCCGTGATAATCTCACATACGTTGATGCCATAACTGCAGTGAAACAGAAGCAAATTAATTTATAATTAGAGGGGAAATCTGGTTAAACTAACAAATATGTAAATGCATATAGACATATCTCAGGTTAAATTACTCTCGTGGGCTCAATTCAGGTTAAAGATCTCAGCAGATGCCTATTTTGCAATTAACTTTTGTAGTACACTTCCCTTAAAATCATGTACTTAGAATGCACTGCATGTGTGTCCCCCTGTTATGTGTTCTGATGCTTTTTTAAAGAAAGAAAAGCCTGACTCTGGGCCCGAACCTCTCTGGCTCCTGCACAGTAGCTGCTTCAGACCCGGGTGCTTATGTTTCCGATTCCTGGGAAGTTCTCTTTGCCACAGGGCGTGCCCTGAAACACATCAAAAGAACCAAGTTCTACAAAAGAAAAAAGAAACTCAAGTAGGCTTGAACACACAAAGAGGCAGAAAGAGATGAGAAAGGGGCCAGGCAGAGTGCTGAATACTAAATGAGTTCAACCAACCCCAGGAGCTCTTCATCACTTACATTTATCTTACTCTGGGAGAGGAGCGTCAAAACCAGCCCTGACATAAACCACCCACTGCCATTGACTTTGACTCTGTGTGTGTGTGTGATGTGTATTGTACATAAAAAGGGACAGATTTCACGAGGTATCACTGTTACCTCACAAGAATTGAAAAGGAAACATTTAAAAACACAATTACCAAAGCGCCACGCAAATAAATTCAGCATGGTTTTCACTTAACTAATCTATAGTGTTTATATTGAAATCTGCTAACTGTGAATTGCTTTAACCCCTTTGCAGCAGTATTTATATTGCTTCTTCTGTACTTGCTATCATAAAGCATGTGAGATTTTCCACTTCTACTTGCAACATTTTGTATATATTTTGTTTTTCAGGGACAAAACTCATGATCAAAATCTCTGCACCAAGATAGAAGCTATGAGATAAATTAAAAACCATTAAAAATGTAAATAGCCCAAAATACTGAAGAAATAGGGAAATATTTTCTGGTGTATGCTAATTCCACCTTTGATATCAGTGCCCACCAATTCTGACTTTCTGTGTTCCTTGAAAGTATTTCCACTTCATGCATTCCTTCCAACAAATTAATCATGCCATTGCGTCTTGAATGTCTGCACAAATTTTCTAAAGATAGAAAGTATAACATCAGGTCTGACTTCACTTAGTCCTGTAATAGAATTTTGGTGGTTTGCGGTAAGTAAATTAACAGTGAATAAACGGTAAGAGGTGAACTTGCAGAGAAAGAGAAGGGGAGGGGAGAGGGAAGGAGGGAGAAGGAGAGAGAGAGGGAGAGGGGGAGAGAGAGAGAGTGCTATCTATCAAAAGACTTTTCTTATTTGCAAGACTTAGAAATACTACGTAAGGGACACATTTAGAACTTCGGTACAAGTTTTTGTTATCAAAAATAACTATTACAAATAGTAGGTGCAAGATCATTTCCAAAGCATAGGAAACTGTAATCTAATAGGATATTGACATCCTAACAGAATAATTAAACAGTAGTCTGTGTCTAACAGGATTATAATATTTATTTTATTTTATACTTACCTGAGACTTCCTTATTTCTGCTCTACTCTGTTTGCATCACTTTTATGTCTCTCCACTGCCACACCACTCATTATCATATAATAATTATCATGTCTTGCTTTTGTTACTTAGTATTCAATATAAAAACTAAACATTTTTTAAAAGGTTTCGCGAAAGGTCAGAAGCACATTTAGGCGAGTGTGTCATGGTTTCTTAGTGAGCTGTGCCAAGCACGGCTCCTGCAGCCTCTGGTGAACAAAGGGTTCCAGTCAGCCTGCAGTCTGGGAGGAAAGGTAGAGTCTCCGTGCCCTGTTTGCATCCAGCGGAACAGGCAGCCACTACCACAGTCATCTTTTAAACTCACGTACAGACTTTTCCTGTTTCAGTTTTCTTCCATTTTCTTAAGCGAATAAAACAATTAATAATCCCAAACAATTCGGAGTTCAAGGCAATCATATGCTACTCAGGCTTATCAGTAATATCAAAATAAAATCATGTGATTTCATTCAAATTTCTATAGTGATGTCCACAAAGCCTGTCTTGAGAGACAGCACCAGCGAGAGAAAGAAAGAGAAGTGATAAAGAAAAATCAAACACGAGTTACAATTCTCGATATTGATAGTCTTGGTCCAAGTTTTTTTCTATCTTCAAAATCAGCCCCTTGTCAAATATATCACGCTAAGTCACTGTTTGCTTTTATGTGGTTGCATAGTTTTTGCATACTTTGTTTGTGATTAGCATTTAAACCGCTGCAAAGTGTAAATGCAACAACGGAAAAAGCAGGCAGAAAACTTTCCCAGGGATTTAAAATAATGTAAAACGCTGCACCCACCACATCACATCTGGTCCCCAGAGGTGGAGTGTGATGTGTCCAGGATGAACGGCCCCTAGAGCCTCAATGAGGCTGTCAAAGAGAGAATGAAAAAAACACATCGTAGCTTTTATGTGACCCTCAGAATCCTGCAGCTCAAACAACTCCCTCTAACTGCAGGCTTTCAAAGCCCAAAGGTCAATCAAAAGCACTTGTGGCCCTAGCTGGTATGGTTCAGTGGACTGAGTGCCCGCCTGTGAACCAGAGCATCACTGGTTCAATTCCCACTCAAGGCACATGCCTGGGTTGCAGGCTAGGTCCTCAGTTGAGGGTGTGAGAGGCAACCAGTCGATGTATCTCTCACACATCAAAGTTTCTCTCCCTCTCTTTGTCCCTCCCTGTCTCTCCAAAAATAAATAAATAAAATCTTTAAAGAAAAAAAAAGCCCAAAGTTTAGTCTCCGCCTACCAAAATACCCCTGGATGTCACCGTGCCCTCAGCAGGCAGCAGCTTGCCTTTGGGCAACAACTTTTGGGTGTGCATTTCACTAAGCATTTCCAGGCCTCCTAAGGTGTCTTGTCCTCACAGGGGAAGTCCTCCTCCACATGACTGATAGAGCTACAGTTTAAACAGTATATTAATTCATAGATCATTTGGAAAGCTGATCACTTATTAAATCAAGCTCTAAACTATTGGAGGTATAATGTTAGTCTTTTCCAATGATACATTTCACAATCATCTCAAAATTCTAATTCCCAAAACATCATTTTTTGCTCTTTTTTAAATTTATTTTTTATTGTTTTTCAAGTACAATTGTTTCCATTTTACCCCATCCCCACCTCCCACCCTCAATTGATTCTACCCCTTTGGCTTTGTCCATGGGTCCTTTGTGCAGGTTCCTTGAAGACCTTTCCCCTTCTTTTCCCCATTATCCCCCTCCCCCACCCCTCTAGTTACCATCAGCCTGTTCTTTATTCCAATGTCCCTGTTTATATTTTGCTTGTTTGTTTTTTTGATCAGGTTCCACTTATAGGTGAGATCATATGGTATTTGTCTCACAAAACACATCTCTTTGCATCTACTGTTTCTATTTCTGAAAAGAACCAATATCCCTCCCATCTCCAGAGATGGCTGGGGCTGAGAGCAATGGGCTGTGCGGTGGAATGGACTGGCTCCAATCCTGACTCTGCTCATTACTAACCAACAGCATGACCTTGAGCAAATTTCTAAATCTCTGCTGTTGTAACCTCCTTCCTTACAACCAAAATACAAGTGATAATAGTTCCCACCTCAGAATTACTGTGGGGAATAAATGAGATTGATTTAGAAACTACACCAAAGTGCCTGTTACAACCTATAATAATCATTTAATACATTTTCACTATTATTGCACTGTCTAGTGTAGCTGAGTTGGTTGGAAAACCGTCCCCTAAACGAAAAGGCCGCAGGTTTGATTCCCAGTCAGGACACGTGCCTAGGTTGCGGGTTCATCCCACTAGGGGTATGCTCCAGGGGCAACTAATCAATGTTTCTCTCTCAGGGTGATGTTTCTCTTCCTCTCTCCCCTTCTCTCTAAAATCAATAAGCATGTCCTCTGGTGAGAACAAAAAGAAAAAGGAAAAGAAAGAAGAAAAACATTTTCACTATTATTAAAGTTTAAAAAAATTATCTTTCACTCATGCTCCTTCCTATCAGCCAGCTTCAGAGTCCCATCAGCTTGGCATCTGTGCCCTTCTCCCTTATATTATTGGTAACTGAGTTCCGGACCTTACCTCCTTGTGACTAGATTGCTTTAACCATTATTTCAGTTGATCACCTGGTCAATTTTTTTCTTCAGCCCAACCTGTACATCACCGCCCATTTGATTTTTCATGAATAATGTTTTCTGTCCATTGCTGTTATAGAAATCTTCACTAATTTCCTCTTTCCTAACCCTCTGCCTGATTTTCAAGGGCCTACATCTCTTAATTCTACTTATTATTCCCTGATGCAAAATCCAATTTGTTGTAGATGATTTTCTGCCATATAATTTTTTCATTGATTCCCTCATATAGTCAACAAAAATTTATTAAGGGTCTACCATGGACCAGTTAGATACAAATACATTAGTTTCCAAGGATATAAAAATAAATAAAATATTATTCTCCCCACCTTCATTGAGACTACTATCACAGACAATAGACAATTAATCAACTCACAGTAATACACCAGTTAAGAACTCTGAAGAAGTATAGAATAAATAAAAGAAAACTATATTGCCAGAACATTCTGTCCCTGGTAGGAAGGCCTTAAGATATAGTATTAGAAGTAAATGATTACAATGTAACAAGGTGTTCTTTGTCACATTACTTCCTGCTTCTGGGAGCCATAGGGCCCTAAAAGTTTGTGTTTTCTTGTCCTTAGTTAAAACTGCCCACAGGCTGTCAAACTCCTAGCTATCCTCACAAAACCAGTCCCTCCTCCTCCATGATCTCCTCCTTCATTATTGCAATACTGACTTTCCTCTCTAGAACTACCAAATCTATTAGTCTGCATTATTTAACTCACTACTAGGGTAAATGCAATCTTCAGGTGTGTATGCCAGTGATAGACTCACCTGCCTAATGAGATTATGAGCCTGTTAAGAGCAGAATTCATGTCTTATACAAGTGCATTTCCTATTTTCCAAAGAACCTAGTTTAATTTTAAGATAACTGTAGTAATAAATACTTAGTAATTGGATAATCTATTTATTTTTATAAGAATATGCATATTTTTAAATGAGTATTTTTTTTTTTTGCCCTGGCTGGTATAGTTCAGTGGATTGAGCACGGGTTATGAATCAAAGGGTCATTGGTTGTTTGATTCCCAGTCAGGAGACAGGCCTGGGTTGTGGGTCAGGTCCCCAGTGGGGGCCACATGAGAGGCAACCACACACTGATGTTTCTCTCCCTCTCTTTCTCCCTCCTTTCCTCTCTCTCTAAAAATAAATTAATTAAATTTAAATTTAAAGAATATAATAAAATGAGTGTTTTTTTCATCTTACTTGATAGTCAGAATTCCCTAAAATTCTTTCTATGTAGCACCAATTCTACAAGATGCTAATGAATATTGCTCAGAAATCTAACTCCATGTTCAAATGTTGGGGCAATACTGAGTTAAATGTAGATAAATAAGATTATTTACTACAAGACTCCCCAGAGCCTTCAAAACTGATAAAACTTAAGTTTTCAAGAGAGGTAGATATTATGCACTATTTCCCAAATCTGCTTAATGTTAAACCATTTCTTGGAATTAGTGTTCGTAGAGCTCACTTTGGGAAACTGCTGATGTCTGCTAAAGTGTCTGGAGCTGATTTCTATTTTTAGCTCAAACCATTTGCATTTAATTAACTGGTAAGTGCTACCAATCTACTATGACTATTAAAAACTCTTAGTTTTCTCTAATTCTCTAACACTAGCAAAGATTTTGATAACCATAAAACCAGGACACAAAGAGACCCGAAAAGGGCACAGGGGCAGGAATCACACTAATCCCTTCCGAACTGAACAAAGTCAAGCTTCACGATTGTGTACAGGTTCAAGGCTCCTGCTACTGACCTAAATTTTTCTGATTCTGTTGTATGAGGCTGAATGGTGAGGACTACCCCTTAGGGTTCAAGAGAGAGGAGTTTCTTAGTTAAGAGCATCTATTTATATCAGTTAAAATGCATCTGTAGTATCAAATTTCATTAATGGTTACAACACTGGTAGGATTTATATATTTATCATTAACTATTAATGCTTTAAAGCTCCTGCATGGCCTAAAACTAATAACTAAAAGTCAAGATCTGAAATCTAAGATCTAAAGGAAGTGGGCTCCAGGACCACCTTTCATAGAATGCTGAACTAACTGTCCACGTGAGGGTGATGCTGACTTTATTTTCTGGTGAAGACATTTAAGGCCTCGTCTAGTGTAAACTACCAATGTATCCTAATCCAGACCTGGCTGAACTCCAAGGCCCTCCCCGAAACAGGTTCTAGTGAACCAGCAGCCAGTGTGCTCTGCTTTCTCACAGCTGCCTGCGGTCCAGAAATCCTATGAAGCCCTACACGGTAGGTTTGCAACAGCTGTCATCATGCTTCGTTTTGTTTACAAAGGACCTTTAAAGTGGAGTCAATGCTGTATAAGTAATGGTAGGAGTATGGGAAAGCCAAACATTGTCTGAAACCAACCTTGATGTGACCTTATACTTTATTTTCCCACAGGCTTCATCCCTGCAGAATGAAACTACAACATCTGAAAGAAGGAATGCGTGGTCACTAAGGCCACATTTGAAACTTGGCACCAATACCTGGAGAAGCCAGGCCTCTAGTCATGGCCTGCACCAGTCATCACAACTAGGAGGACCTCTGGATGACCCATAACCTCAGCCAGCACCAAAGCTGCTGGTCTCTTTCCTGTCTATTGATTTCAGGACCCACTAACTAGATCCTGAACACCCAAAACTGGTGAGCTGATGTACTATAATCTAGGTTAAAAATTCTCACTCAGTTCAAAGAAGTAAAACTCACCAGATGGTGACACCCAGAATCTTGGCTATAATCCACCCATAGGTGAGCGACATCAGGACTACTGTTTTCAGCTACTGGTCCTGGGTATCACTGGAGCCAGCCTCTTAGCCTCAGAGGGATGTGTCTATACACTCGATGTCTTGCCTATGTGTCCTGGTTAGGAGCATCCATACTGAGGTCCAAGCCTGTACCACAACAGCTTTGTCCTCCAGCCACTAGCTGTTCAAGATTCGCCACAGTCTCAACTATTGGTCTTGGAACTTCTGATGGCTAAGTGTCCAGGAACATGTGGAAGACCAAGGAGAATGTACCTTGGCAGAAATGAACTAAAAAAAGACATAGGCCTCTTTCAACCCTTATTGAACCACTGGTGATTGTGATTAATCATCTTTGGAGAATTTTATCACTGAGCACTCTCCATATTACTAAAACAACATTGTCTTCATATTTACCAAAATGATCTGCTTTCTCCATACTAAGGGACATTCTCTTCACCCTGAGTAATCATCAAATATCTACATTCTGCACAAATCCCCAACTAAGGTGAGCCACCCATTTCAATCCACATTGGGTAAACTTGTCATTGTAGACAAAGATTGCTTGAATCATGAGATTATACCCTGGAATAGCAGTCCCTGTGTATCCTTATCCCCCACCAAAATAACTGAGTTTTCCTTATATCCACTTCCACATTCATCTATAATACCTCCTCCATGCAAATCAATTTCTTACAAGTAAGATATGGAAGCATTCCATGAAACATCCCAATCTCTTAAGAACTCAACCAATTTTTATTGAGGACCTATTATGTGCCCAGCACTGTATAAAATTCTGAGAATACAATGATGAATAAGTCACACTGCTTGCCCCTAAGAAGATTACATTCTAATGGGGAAGTCAGACAATTAAACAGCGTGATAAGTGCTACAGCATTGTAATGATGGCTACGAGAATCCCTCACCTCTGTTCCTTGACTGCCCAGGGAGCTCCTAGTGCCCAGGCTGACTCACAGAGAATCTTTGAAGATGCCAAAGCAACCCGCAAGATTCAAGCCAACATGCTGCAGGCCTGGGGGAATCTGTGCAAGTGGCGATCCTATGGATTCTGGCCACTAAGGCACTATTTCTAAACCGCCTGACTTTGAAGCAGGCTAGATGCTCACTTACTAAGCGCCTTCCTTGTTATGGGATCAAACTGGCAGTCCTTGGGTTATAGTTGCTGATAGGTGGAATCAAGCTGTGAAGTTGGAAGACATGGCTTCAAGTTTGGGTCTTGGCACTTACCATGACTGTGGGCACATCACTTAATGATCTTTAGTCTTTGGTGTCTTTCTTTGCAAAATAAAAAAAAAAAAAACCTTATATACTATACCTACCTCACAAGGTTGTTGTGAGAATCAAGTGAAAATGTACGTGAAAGCACTTTGTAACTTTATTTTTTAATCGCCCCCATTTTCAATGAGTTTTTCCTTCTCCCTACCGAGTACAGTGCTGTAATTCAGCAGAAGGATGTGCTCTTATTCCTGAATGGTACAAAGAGGATGCAGTTCATGCCTTCCTGGATACTCGGTATTGTAATGGGAATTACGATGCCTGAAAGATGACAAGGATATAATCCAGAGGACCTTATTGCCATACAGACATTCCACCTAACACACCAGTACAGCCGAACACCAGTCAGCCCTCTTGATGGAAAGCTTTCCCCCAGGGCCCATTGTAAAGAACCCGCTCTTGGCCCCAGAACACTAACAACACAGGAATGATTCAGGGAGTCACCTGGGCTATGACTGCTGAAGGACTCACCAGCCACTCCAGGGGAGAGCATGCCTCCCAAGATAGAGCAAGAGGACTTGTTTAAAGGAGACACTGGCCCAATTCACACACACACACACACACACACACACACACACAAGCCATCCCTGTCTGCCTGACCTATTATAGCTGAGCTGGCAAGGGAAACTCCTAAACATTTCATTTAAAACAAAGATTTGGTGATACATTTCTTCTTTAAGCACATTTGGTGATGCTCAGGCCTACCTGGCTCTTGCCTCTCTAATTTTGACATGTCTATTCCCTGTTTGTCCTACAGACCTGTGATAAGATGTGTGCCTGTCATACAAGTCTCATATATTTCTCTTATACACACACACACACACACACCACTAAGGAATCTCACATGGCAAAGTCTTAGCCTGGGCTCCCATTTCTGGTATTTCAAAGTGAATTCTGGATTGGCCAGTCTAATTTGAGTTCAGGCTCACTAGAGCACTCTGTCCCAGGTTGGAATGCTGACCCTCAGTCCAGGGTAGGCATTTGCACAGAGTGCCTACTGAGCCGCTGGCACCCAGCTATCCTTTAAAGAAAATTTTTTGTCTTTCTACTTAGAATACACCAGCTTTCCCAGAATAAGAGCATATTATCGTGGACCTTCAGGAATAGCATAAACTTTCTATAGAAGATGTCCTGAGTGAAGAGAATGATGTTTATGTACCAAGAGATCAGATGGAATTGGCATCCCAGGAGCTCTGGAGTGAAATCTTAAGGCTAAATGGAAAATTTGAACCTTAATCCATTTCTTAGATTCCTAAAGAAAGGAAATAAGTTTATAAGAAAAATATTAATTCAATTTTATATGCTTCTAAGATATTTTTAAATGAAATGGAAAATAATTCACAATCTCCTTCTTGCTATACGTCAGAACTATTGAATCTAATACACCAATTCAGTGAACTGAGAAATTCCAAAATCTTTTCTTAAGGCTATGATATCAGCATTTCATTTTAATACTCTTTAAGTATAAAAAATCAAAACAGTGTCTATAGTTTACAGTCACCACTTGCTGTGGGAAGGGAGCCAGAGAGACTCAGAGTACCAGCCACCCAAGGTCAGAGGCACTGAGCCAAAGACCCAGCAAAGAGCAGGCCCACGCCAGGAAGAAAAGCTGTTGCTGAAATGACAGGCCAAGCATGTGAAATAAGATGATCTTCAGGTCATGGTAGCTGAAAAAGAAGAATAGACTTATCCAAGTTGGGAAACAGATTAAGATGTTGGAGTACGTATCAGGCTGAACGCAGCTGGCAGGAGATGGAGTCACCTATGAGCACACAGTATTTGTCTTCCAGTAGCCTTTCTTGTGAGCTGCAATATGACAGCCAGTTTCCTTCCCTAAAGTAAAACTCTCAGTATCACTGATGTCACTTGTCTAGCCAGTTGAAAATAGAAAACCCTTACTTACCGACAGACATACCTTTTCACTATATTGGTTTATATAATTTTCTTTTTTAGAGATTCTAAATTTTTCATACTTTTTTGGTAAATTATTTTACCAATAAAAATTTGTCAATAAATTATTTGTCTAGTTAAATTCTAATTCCTTCTTAGGTGAGTATAAATTGGTAATAAAAATGAATTACTTTAATTAATAGTTTGCCTGCCCTGGCATGCCCAGTGCTATATGACAGGGAAAAGATATTTCTTCACATAGATTACACTAGAAACAGTTACTATATTCAAACGCCAGGCAAGGGTAGCCAAGGAGATGTTTGATAGTGACACACAGTGAGCTTTCCAGTTTAACCTCAATCTGCAAATGGTCCTACTTCTCCGAAAGTCAGAGGCGATCAACTCTCCCACTGCTACATCAGGATGAAAAGAATGCAGAGTGAAAGACAGACCACAGGATAGAAAACAATAATGCAGGCAGCATTTTGCAGAAAGAGGTAGCTGAATGCCGAGAGCAGCCTCTTCCCATAGCTGGCAGAAGTGCCAGGCTTTTCACAGAATTCACATTAGAAGTTCCAGCAATAGATGGAACTGGGCCAACAGACACAATAGTGGGGAGAGTGGGGAAGTTTCTGTAATAAAAGACTGACCTCTGCACACTTTCAGACACACTAAAAATTCTACTACTGGCAACAAGTACTGATGTTTTTAAATGATTGTTCTTAGCAAACCTGTTAAGGCACGAGTAAGTATGGGAAATAAAAGGAGTAGGTGGATGATAGCCCTTGGGTTAAGAATGAAGGAAATATTCTAAATGGTACCAAGAGAGACAGATCCACAACTTTCTCGCATAAGAGATGGAAGTTACTAACAGAGGAATATTGCTATGCGTCCTTGCCAATACGCTGTATACATAGTTATGCCTAAATTGACTGCCTAGTAAATTGCAACTGGTTTTTATATTTTGTGTGACTTTAGTTCTTCTCCATTGGACTTTTTTATAGTCTACATAAAGTCCAGAAATTATGAAGAACACTTCAGTGTTAACAAAGTACCCATTGGTGTCTGAACCACATACTGATGGTTACCATCAATATTCTAGAATGACCAACCCAAATAAGCAGAAATAGATTTTATTTTAAATTTTTTTATTTTAAGCTGAATATATACAAATTGCACCAAGAAGACAGGTACAGCAGCCCCTAGTGTAAGTATAATCCCAAATTTCCCACCTTTACTTCCCACAAACAACCAAATACCTTTAAGCTGAAAATCTACACAGAAAATACTATTTACTTATTAGATCAAAATTTCACAGCAACTGAACCATTCTTTGAAGAAACTAATCAAATGAAATTACACCTGAAGGTATTCTTTCATTTGACCGATGTTGATTAAGTACCACCCCTGTTCCAGACACTGTGTTAAGCAATGGACATGACATCACGAGAAAAGTCATGCAGTTCACACTCCAGGGTCAGAGAAAGACATTGAACAAAAAACTATACCAATGAACGTGTAATTACCAACTGAGATTAATTCCCTGAAAGAAAGGAAGAAGAAACAATGAGAGTGTATATCAAAGAAAGCTAACCTAATTGTACTTAGGTCTTGCAAATCTTACTGGAAGGAGTAACAAGCTTGAGCTAACAGTGAGTACAAGTTCGGGGCTGACAGGTGGGGAGCACAGTCCCTTTTCAACAGAGAGACGAGCAATCATCTTTCAGCGAGAAAGAGCAAAGCTCATCTGAGAACTGAAACGCTAATGTGGCAGAAGGAACTCAAAACTGGTCCAAAGGAGCCCTGGGAGCAAAGGCAAGGTTAGGAAGTGAGCTGCAGAGGAGGGTAGGAGCAAGCCTGTGGAGTCTGGAAGGCCACACCGGGGAACACAGTCTTCAGCCTAAGAGAATCCAGAAACCAAATTTAAGACTTGAAGGTTTTAGCAAAAGTCTAGTCTTAAACTTGTTTTTCTTGTGTTGTACACAGAGTGCTCAATATATACGTATTTAATAAATTCAGGAAAGTTTTTTATGTTCCACAAAATATCCCAGAGGACTGTTACAATGTTTTCCTACATTGAACTTAGTATCGGAATCATTACTCAGGAACTTCCACATAAGGAGGCATCTGAGATGTACATTCAAGCGGTGCCAGGAGTGTCGGCATTGCGGCCTTATCAAGTGCATGGTGCACACAGAAATTCTGTCTTTAAAACAGATACAAAATTTCTCCCAGTAACGGTTGTACAGATGGAAATACCCTGGAAGCTCTATGAGAGTAAATGCAGGAATCACTACTATGTACTATTGTACAAGCAGTGGGGCTAAATTTAGAATGGGAAGCAGTAATGAAGGGAACTCAGAAATACAGAGATATCCAGCTTTGCATACACACCAATACCTTCCTCACTCCTACCTTCGGAGACACCAGGTGCCTCCAGCAGCTGTGTATCTTCGGGGACTTGGGGCAGGACTTGGCCTTCTCCTTGGTTTTCCCTGCAGACCAAGGTATAGGCTTTCCCAGTTCTGCTAAGTCAATCATCACCTGTTCACCTATTTCCATTTTGTAAAATTAGTTAACATCTCTAACTGTTACTGTCTCTTCAGCCATTTTCTTTGGGCCTATGCTTTTTGGGCCCTTTCCCTGTCACATTAATGATGTTTGAGAAGGCATCTGTGTGTTTAATCTGAAACAATTAACTGAAACTTTTGTATTGTTTTAATTTTCATTTCCTGTTTGAATATGTTTTTCATCTTTATGGACCATTTTTTACTGCCCCTTAGTGAATTGCCTGCTCTTATCTTTTGGCTGTTTTTCTATCAGGAACTAGTCGTTTTCTTACAGAGTTTAATTGTTTCTTTTTATATTACGTTTAACTCACTATGTACAAAATTTGTTGCAAATATTTTTTTCGGTTTGTCACTTACCTTTAACTTTTATGATTTTTGTACATGAAAAATGTTCTTTAGTTTTTATGTACTATAGTTTGTGGAACTTTAATTATTAAAAAGTATTAATTTTGAATTATTTAATGGATTATTGAATTATTAAATCTTCTAGTTATTTTGTGCATAGAATGCCCTGCCTTACCCTGATGTCAGTAAAACACGTACTTATATTACCCTCTAGATATGCTTATAATTTTATGTTTTTATATTTAACTTTTAATTCATGTGGAATTTATTTCATTCTGTAGTACAATAAGAGATCTGAAAATGAATTGAGAAATGTAGCATGTGTGCCATCAAATACATAAAATAGAAACATGCAATTACAAACGATTTACAAGAAATTTAAAAGCAAATACCCATTTAACCACAACATGAATCCTTGAATAAGGATCTACTTTTGGGAGAACCCAAGCTAAAATAATTCATACTGGAAGTGGCCTAGGAAGCATAACCTCCGATGGAATTCTAGAACCGGATTACTCATTGACCAGGTAGCAACAGAGACCGCACTGTTAGTGATGTGAGTTGTGGTGACCCCCGGCATGCTTTAGGGCCGCTATTACCAAGAGTCTCATTAACTGTGAACTGGGACAGGACAGAGGGATTAGGAAGTATACTGAGTTTACTCAATATTTCTACCATCTGAGAGAGATGGCGGCAGTGGCTGTCATAAAAGACTGCAGATATAGTAGATTCAGTACCATGGATCCACCACTGAATGAAAATGACGGGCTCAAGTCAGCCAGCCACCAACTCAGGACATAATGTCAAATCCAGGAAACTTCTATGACACCCACATTCACTGGAGCCAGAGGGCAAGTCAGGCTGAAAATCAACCTAAATGTGAGAGTTAGCAGCATTGCAGAGAAGACTTACTACACAGCCCCAGCAAATTTACTATGCTAAGTTCAAGGCCCTGATAGAGGAGAAATGGGAACCTGAAGACAGAATGGAAACATATGCATGCACGGGTTTGGATCCCCATCTTCCCTGAACCATCTGGGCCTCCCGAAATGGCTCTGCTTTCCATTATTCAAGAATAGCCCACCCCCCTACCTGAGACCAAGCAGAGACCTCATGGTAAGGCATATTGTACAAGATGCCTTACAAGATAACTGTTGCATTAATCAAGACATGCCTCACCTTTCTCAAAGTTTGTAGGCAAAGTCTGTGGCCTACAGTAAGTGAGGGGGAAATACCAGAAGAACTTTATCAAAGTTTTCAGAAAGGGGGAAAGGCTTAGTGAAGAGGATACACTTCAACTAATTTAACGCTTCAGACCAGAGAATTTATTAGCTAAGTTTGCTAAGAAGAGCCAAGAAGAAACTCTCTGCATTAAATCAAAAAGGAGAGTGTCCATGTGGAGCACTGGCATTGTTGAGAAAATTCACTGAATTTTCTAAGCTGGGATGTACAGTCAGAAAAGCCGCCATGGAACGAGCTCATCGGTGTCAATAGGAGGGCATGATTCTGGAATAGCAGAGGCCAGGTGGTGTCTCTCCACTGTCAAAGGCAAGAGGGATGTAATTGCAGGCATACCTCAGAAATAATGGCAAGTTTGATTCCAGACCACCACAATGAAGGAAGTATCACCATAAAGCAAGTTGTGATTTGCTGGTGAAGGGTCTTGCCTTCAATTTGTAAAAAAAAAAAACCTGCAACATCTTCAAAGTGCAATAAAGCAAAGCACGATAAAATGAGGTATGCCTGTACTATATTGGGAAGCAAAACCAGAACAGAACACAGATACCTTGACCCCCAGGGATCTGTGCCAATAGCTGACAGACCACATTGTTTCCAGGGGCGCAATAGATGGGTAGTGTGGTAGGATGAACAATGGAACCCCCGAAGATGTCCACATCCTAATCCCTGGAAGCTGTGAGTTTGTTACTTTACGTGGCAAAAGGAACTTGCAATGGGATCAAGTTAAGAATCTTGAGGTGGGGAGCTTATCGTGGATTGTCTGGGCTTGCTCTGTAAGGTTAAGATCAAGCAGGCAGGACGCAAGAGGCAGAGGCAGAGAAGGGGATGTCACAACAGAAGCAGAGGTGAGAGAGAGAGATTGATTTAAAGATGCTCTGCTGCTAGCTTTGAAGATGAAGAAAAGGGCCATGAGCCAAGAGGTGCATGTGGCCTCTAGACGCTGGAAAGGGCAAGGAAATGGGTTCTCTCCCCTGGAGGCTTCAGAAAGAGCATGGCCCACTAACACCTTGACTTTAACCCAGTGAAACTGATCTCAAACCTCTAACCTCCATAACTGTAAGATAATATATTTTCACAGTATTAAGCCACCACATTTGTTATGATTTATTATGATGGTTAGTTATATCTATCAGCTTGGCTAGGCTATAATACCCAGTTATTCAATCAAACCCTAATCGAGGTGTTTCTGTGAAAGTATTTTGTAGATGTGGTTAATATCTATAATCAGTTTACAACCTGTTAAGTAAAAGTGATTACCCTCAATAATGTAGGTTGGCTTCCTCCAGTTGGTTGGAGGCCTCAAGGGAAAAAATCATGGTTGCCTGGAGAAGAAATTCTGCCTTAAGCTGGCAGCATAAACTCCTGTCTGAGTTTCTAGCTTGCTGCCCTGCTCTACAGATTTCAGACTTTCCAGACCCTAAAATCTTGTGAGCCAATTCCTTAAGATACATAAGTATATATGGAATCTCCTATTGATTCTATTCTCCTGGATAACCCTAACCAAAATATTGCTATAAAAATCAATAGAAAATGAATACAGGTAGCTAATAAAGGTCTTACTTGATCAATGTAACCAGAAAACACCAAAAGCAGGTAGGCCAAAAATTGATTTCACCCATTAAAATAAAAATGTACTAATATTTTTCTAGTTTCTATACCTAAGCAAGTTTGAGTCAATCATTGAAAAGGAATACTAGGTCTCCATAAATATTCTGCCAATCATTTTGCAAACAGATCTAAACTACTTTTACTTGGGAAATATGATATACCTGAAAAAGAAAATTCCACAGACTATTAAAGTTTTTGTTGAATAGAAAATGTGAGCTGACATTGTATCAGAAGAACCAAAATGTTTTCACGGATCTTTATTACAGTGGTACCATTTGAAGATCAGGTGGATAAACAGAATCCTTCCCAAGTTCATATGAGAGAGGTTCAGTGGGTGGTCATTACTCTGGTCCCAAAGTACGTAAGTTAGATGGATATCCTTAGCAGCTGTCAGAAACCTCGCATTTGCTCCCTAAACCTTGGATTAAAAACCACGGTGGCAGAAGAAGCCAACTGAAAGCCTCTCAAAGTGTGGTCCCCTCCAGCATAGTAAATCAGAACAATGCTGCATATTGGATGGAACTACAGAGACTTAGTGTCACTGTCAAAGGTGTGTACCAATGTATGTTGAAGGAGTGTTCCTGTCACATCCCTGTTTAATTTGCTGGTCTGAGGCCTGCAAAGATCAGATGGGTCATGGCAGATTACAATAGACTACTGTGAACCTGACGAAGTGATAGTCCTGTCGGCCACTGTTGCAATTGTTGCAGCTATTGATCTGGTGAACTTACCAGGAAGGATGATTAGAAGCAGTTCAGGTTCACTTGGGTGAAAAACGGTACATTCACAATCTTGACCGGGAGTCATGTTAATACACTTGTGATATTGGGACCTTGTTCGTCTGGACCTTCTATTAGAGAACATCATAGTGGCCCATTCTACAGATGAGGTTATTTTCATTGGACCTGGAGAGCAGAAAGTGACTTTATAATGAGTGCTTTTGTGAGCAGGTGTGACCAGGGTGTGGAAGGTTAACCCTATGAAAACCCAGGATCCTGCCAAATTGGTGATGTGTTTAAGATTCCAGAAGTCTGTGACATGCTAAAACATCCCCCAAAGAAATGGGCAATTTGTTACTTCTTGTACCTTTTGGCACTGAGAAAAGCATTATGCCTGGCAGTCTTCTTTGGATTTTGGAGCAAGCACATGCCACATTTACGAATATTGATCTGCCTTACTTATTAGTTGACTCAGGCAGCAACTAATTTTGAGTGTAGCTTTGTAGCAGATTTAAGCTATGGAACAAGCATCCTTGTCCCTTAGATCATATGACTCATGGCTGAGAACTTCTGCGGAAACCACTTCCAATGGTCCCTGCCTCCTGCACACAGGATCACCTGCTGCTTCTTCTTACTCTCACAGGGGCCTGCCCTCTTGTTGAGCCTGAGAGGGTAGAGCAA
>PVKM010021529.1:0-15928 GCA_004027735.1 Carollia perspicillata | reverse complement strand
TAGGATCTTCTCCCCTCCACCAACAAGCCCCATCACTGAAGCCTTCACGTGCCCAGGGACTGCAGAGGAACACCTGGCCATCGGACTGGGCGGGATAGCTCTGTGTGTGTGCACTTTATGGTGCGTGTGTGCATAGGAGTGGAGGGGTTATAGACAGAGATAAATCATCCCTCACTCTCTCTGCCTCCTAATCCCCGACCCCTGTCCCCCATCTCTTTATGGTTCCCTGAGGCACAAAGTGCTCGCACCTGTCCTGGCAGTTAGTGGCTTGGCTCCGGTCAGAAGAGAGCCCCCCTCACACTGTCCTTGCACCTGCACTGCAAAGCTTCAAAGTTGCGGAAAACAGCCTCGGGAGCAGAGGCTCTCCCCTGGGGGAGAGGTGAGCGGGCTCTCAGAAGAGGAAGGAGGAGGAGGCGGAGCGCAGGAGGGAGAAGGGAGGGAGGCGGGGATCAGCTGCCGTGGGAGTGAGGAGCAAGGTGGCTCCCCGCAGCCTGAGCCCGCGCGGCTCTGGGGACGCACCAGGCAGCCAATGGCTGTGCAGAGTTGTACAGCAGATGGCGTCCGACTGCGCTGTTTCTTCTTCATCGCCCTCCTCCTCCTCTTGCTTCAGTGCTGAGGAGCCAGAGTCGCCACAGGGTTGCCAGACGCTGGAATGGGTGGTCTCCCGACACACACCACCATCTTTCTTGTGCTGGGGAAGCTCGGGGCTAGGTGGCTCCCAGAGGCTGCGGCTGCTCGGGCAGGGCGGGTGAGTGCGGCGTGCTGCGCAGGGAGCGGGGATGCCTGGCCGCTGGCCAGCCGGGGAATTGGTGGCAGCGACTAGGGCGGAGGGTGCGCCTCGGGCACAGACTTTGCCTACTCCTCCCTGGACAGCCTGCCTCACCCCTGCTCCCAGGTAGACGCAGGAACTTACTAGCGGAGCTTCTTAGGCGCTTCTGACAGCCAGAGGAAGGGGGCTACGGTTAGGGTGGGCTGCCAGGGGCGCAGAGCCCAGAGCCCCAGGTTGGGGAGAGGAGATACCCCACGTTGAGTCTTGGGCTCCCACCTCAGGCAAGGGAACTGAGTCATCAGATTGGGGGGGCAAGAGCTCTGCTCTCTCCACTTCCAGCTCGCTTAGGCGGGTAATGAAGAAGGGAGTCCGGGTCCCCTATCCTGAACAGGGAACCTCGGAGCCCAGGATCAGAGAGCTGGGAGTTCTGCGTGCTTGAGCATTTGCAAACAGGTTGAGGGTTCCCTCTCGGGAGCGGGACTGCGTATCTGCAAGTGGGCTTTCAGTGCCCCTGGAGGAGAGCTGAGCTAGCCAAGAAGTTTTGCAGCTTCCCCTGATTTATCAGTGGAATGTCAGGAGGCTGCAGCAACAGTTTACATTTCCACTGTCCCTGTGGGGGGCTAGGGGCAAGCTGGGGAGAATGGGGTTCCTGCCTGGCACTGTGTATCGAGAGAAAACTGAGGACAGGGAGTGAGAGGAGGAGCAAGGAGGAGGACATGTAGAATTCTAAAGCATTGCCCATCGGTTCTTGTTACCTTTTCTTTCGAAAATCTTGGGTAGTATTACAGTTATTTGACTATGCAAGTAAAACCTCCACTTTTGGAAGTCCGCTTAGTTTGAGTCTTGAAGTTGGAAAGCTTGTGAGTGTTCGGGTGGGGGCGCATTAAGCTCTCTCAATCTCTTTCTGAAACAAGTGGGGGGGACTTTATTTTGGGCGAAGGGCGAGTGATCTGATGGTATTCTTTTTTTTAAAAAAAACCGTCATTCAGAGCATCCCTTAAGAGATACTACAGTTCAATTCCATTCCGTATGGTCAAGGTGGTGTTCAACTAAGATCATGGTATTTGGAAGACTCCTGGGTAGTTTGGTGCTCTGTTCATTGCCAGCGTCGTCTGGTAGTAGCCTGCAATTTTCCATCTTTACGTGCGTTTGTGCTCTTGTGACAGCCAGGCTGGAGGAGCCTTTTTGGTGTTTTCCAGGAGTGTACCTGTGGGTGCTGTGTTAGGAAAGTGGTAACCCATGCAGGTTGGATGCCTGTCAATGGGCTGTGGGGGCAGTGTGTTTATGTGTGCACAGGGGCATGTGGAGTGTCCTTTTGACAGGCAGTATTTGTATGTCAAAGTGAAACATTTATCTCTCAGGCAGTGTCAGGACAGTATGGTTTTTTTGGTAACTGGGTGGCAGTGATCTCCAGGGAAGCCTTTCTGTGTTCTAAATATACTACAGATATTTTTGTTTGTTTGTTATTTTGTTAAGGGTTCATGAAAGCTACTTAGGGTGTTACTAACCAAATCAAGGAGCCCTATCCAACTGGTGAATGAAAAAGCGAATATATTTGTGGTTGAAATCTACATAAAGTCCCTGTCTTGAAGCTTTGCTTTGATGTACCACTGTTTTTAAACCTCCATGCCATTAATACCAGGAGCCTTCTGTCAAAACTTAATGTGGCTAGTTTTCTTCTTTCTATGGGTAGATAAACCAACTGAGCAGATTCCTTGGAATTGGTTTCCTACTTTGCCTGGCTATTGTGTGTTTTTCTCACCTACTAGCTGGGAGGTGGTCCATATTGCAACATGCACAGATATAATTGTTGACTTTAAGAATGTGGGCTAGGCTTGCACATTAGCACAGACAGTTCCTGCAGCGCTGACACCTACAAACCATTCAGCTTTCTGAAGATTGGAGAGTAATCCCTGATAAGCGTTTGGAGATGTGTGATCCAGGAAAGGACTGCCTGCTCCTGGTGGACTTCGATAGTCCATTTTGAGGATTCGTAACAAGTAGGGTTACTTTATATGTACCTTAATATTTAAACTGATACTTGAACAATTATCTTCACAATGTTTCTTAATCCTCTGTCATCTCATACCCCATTTTTTTTTTAATCAAAGTTTTTGCTGGTTAAATAACTAAAGGGCTAAGAAATAGACTGTTAGGTGGACATTAATTACTGATCATAATGATGTTATAAACACAGACTCTACAGTTTTGAGGGTTGACATTAATTAACTGGCAAGTAAAGGTACCTTTTGTGTTCTGTGCTGAGTGTGCCTTTTGAGAGAAAGAAAGTAAAGAATTAAAGAAAAATGGTGTGACTAAAATGTACTTTATCAGGAAGGCTATTACAACCTTGTCTACTTGCTGCAGATTCTGTTTCTAAAGGAATAATACTTTTATAGATATTTCTTTTAAAAAGTTTGTTTTTTAATAACAGACTGAAAAAGCAGAATAAAAAATTAGAAGCTAAATTAGTGGAAGAGGATTGTCCAAAACCCCCAAATCTCCAAAGCACATCAATTCATTTTAATTATACTTTACACACTGAGGCTGGAGTCATATGATTTCTTCAAAGAAAAAAATCCTGCCAAACTGCAATTTCGTTGTTCTGTACACCTTTATAAAGATTAGGTATTAAAGTAATAACATCATTTCAAAGTTTGAATAGAATGATGAAGAATAGTTGACTGGTCCTATTGAGTTAAGAGTCAAAATGACAAATGGTACAATATATTAAATACACGACCAAGACAAACAGATTAAAAGATTCTAAGTAGAGATAACTATACGGCTTGGAGAAAAGAACAGCACCCTTAACAACACAGCTTCAGAGACGCTCTGCAGAAAAAGTGTGAAGAGTGGGCCTTTGACTAACTGGAAGGTATTTCAGTATTAGGAACCTTTTACATAAGCTACGTAAATATGCTTTGGGGTTTTTTTAGTATGAGTTACATGCAAGTGCCTTATGTTTTCAAAAGAAGACTTCCTGCTCTACGTAACTAGAAAAGAAGAAGGTGAACTCACTTTTAACACCAGGCAGCTTCCTAAATATAACACAGGTCCTTAATTTCGAGCTGTTAACAGGATTAATATCTATGTGATAATTAGCATCTTAAACCTGTGAAAGTAGATGGATTTTTAAAATCTACTCTTAATTTTAGAAATTGTGAGCTTGAGTGGGATCGGTGTTGTAGCCAATGTGAAGCCTGTGGTGCCCTTGCTCCAAGATGTTAAACATTTTATTCACCCTTTAAAATTTCTCCATTAACTGGGATTATTTTATTGGTGTTTTTACTAGCGTTTTCATGGGTGGTTTTTCATAGCCAACAGTAGCTATTGATGAAAGGAAGCAAAGAAGATTGGGTGCAGTTACCTGTCAGCTTGTATGTAGCTCTTGACTGAGGAGGAGATAGGGATCACACTCAATGAATTCCTATGACTAGGCTTCATTCTGAGCTGTGCTGCCTGGAGTGGCCAGTTGTACAAAATACGAACACTTAGTTATGTTTTCAGTTGTAATCCACCTATGATTCATTACAATCATTCTATACCTATGAGATTAAGCACCTCATCTGAAGAGGAAACTAGAATATTAGGGAAATCCTGTTGCCCCATGTCTTTTGATTGACTACTAGAATCAACCCTGGAGATGCTGTAGAATAGAGTTCCGCTGCTGAAGGGGCTCAGAGTTATTGCAGGGGTGGACAGTTCAATCAATGAAAGCTTGGTTTATAAGCTGAACAGTTAAGTTGTCCAGCACATATAATAGCTCCTCTATATTTTAAGAGTTTGTGTACATGCTTTTGTGATGAATAGAACACATTACATCGAAAAGTATTGCTATTCATACTAGCTTTTGGTCAGTAGATATTTTTGTAATTAATGGATTCTAAAAGTACATCTCTCTGCCGTGATGTGGAAATCTGTAGAATTTTTCAAAGTTAAAATAAAAGAGGTCCTCATATCAGAAAAGGCTGGATACTGACCTGGACATGAGGACCTGTAAAAATGTGGAAATGTTCCTATGTGGAGCAGAAGGCTATTGTTGTTGAACTTAGGTGTTTTGCAGCAAGGGACATGATGCTTGCTTTTGATTTTGCCTCTCGAGGCATACTTTAATTATGAACCTCTTGTAATTAAATATGCTACAGCTAAAAACAGAATCCTAAATAACTAATGCACAAAGAATTCTTCAGTGCCTTGACTGGAGAGGAGCCCTTTACTGCGTTCATTGGCCTACGCGAGGGTTGGCTGCGGATTTGTGCCCTACTGTTGGGTTAGAGAACAGCTCGTTACTTCTCAAAGTCACAGTGTTGAGAAAAGCACTCAGCTTTGTGGCAGTTATGCACCATTGCCATGATCTGAGACTGTAGTTTTGTAGTAATGCATATTTTAATTCTTTTCAGGTGGTTATTTTTTTAAAGCGTACCATGTAGTACACATGAATGAAAGATTTTAATTATAGTAAGACTAAGGCTTGCGGTAATCTCTCTTTGCAGTTTGCTTCTGGGCTCTCCTCTATTGATTTTGGCATTTTGTGCTTATGTTAGACATATTCAGGGTGATTTGGCCAGTGTGCACTGATACAGCCTTACTGGTTATAAAAATATTGAAATAGTGCTGTACTGGTAGGTAAACAGGTGCTGTTCTAAGCCTCCCGAAGGCCCTTCTGGCCACTGCCCTGATACTTTTTAGATCATTTCTTGTTGCAGCCACATGGTACGGCAGGCGGGCCTTGGGACCTGCCCCAGGGCTGTTTTTGGAACGTGTTCTGATTGGTTGGTGCTTGAGCCCTACCACTCGTTATAATATCCCTTGATACTTTTACCCATAATGTGAATAAATGCAACTATTGGCATTATCAAGTAGTTTAACTTTAAATTTTAATTTTTTATGTCTAATATTTATATCTGTTGAAAACAATGAAATATTATTTGTATATACTTATATTACTAAAGAGCTCCATGTTACCTAGATACTTTTTAGTTATCGATTCATTTAAAGCCACTCTATCTTCAATTTCCTTTGTTTTTCCCCCAAACATAACCTAACCATACTAAGTCACAACGGAAAGGAATAGAGCAAATTTCTAACCCAGGTCATGTGCCAGAACTATATATATACATCTTCCTAGCCCACAGCTGTCTCAGAACACTTAATTAAAATGTATGTGTATGGGAGTAGTTAAACAAGCTCTTTTCTTTTGGGGGGGAAGTAATTATTTGTTTCTAGCTTCATTCATTTTTGTGATTGAGTATTGTTAACAGGGATTCCTTTCACCTGAATCGACCCTATGAACTGGCATATCTTCTGCCGATGACAGTGGAGAAAGGGGTGTAGATGACTTTGCAGGCCCTTTAAGGGAGATTCTTTGGTTGTTTCTATTGGATCTCTTCTAGCTAAAATGAACGCAAACACTGTTAGATGGGCCCTGAAAAATATAACTGAAGTTTTGCTTCTTTCTTAAACAGAAAAAAATAGTGTTCCGGATTCTACATCAAATTTACTTATGTTAGCCATTAACTTCCTTTTACCCACTTTCTTCTTCCATGAATCCTGTCTCCTTTAAGTCACTCACAAGACCCACACCTATTTTAAAAGGCCCACAATGCTGCACTCTGCCCCCAGTTCTAGTTATCCAAATTCTATCCTAGTCAAGACCCAGTTTTAGTGGTACTCCCACTGAACTTTGTCTGATTGTGCCAATTCACACAGCCTTCTCTCTATCTGAACTCAGGTGGTAAATTCTAATTTTAATGTCTGATTGAATCTATTTTCTCACTAGTATCTATTTATAGAGTTCTGATAGTAGAGGATTTGAATGAGAAAGGGCATTATTCTCTACTGAGAATTCACAGGAAAATGTCTGAGAGGGGAATGAGATGCAGAGTACGGGCCTGGGTGAGGAGAGCCCCTTGGGGATCTCCAAGGCAAGACTCAACAATAGCCAGGTAGACAGCAAGAGTGACTGCCAATCATTGATTATCAGGCCATGCTCCTGTACCAGGCTAGGTGCATTAGAATCAGGATGTCTAATCCTCGTAATCATGTTGCAGAAAGGGTCCTATTATCCAGTCCCATTTTTCATACTAGGAAACAGAGGCCGAGGCACCTGGCATGAGGCCATTGCAGCTGGTTAACCACAGAGCCAAGATTTATATTCCAGCCTGTTGGCTGCCAGGCCCATTTTGCTTCTAATACACCAGACTGCTCTAGAGACTGAAGGTTGGGTCATTAAGTTTAGTCTTACCCTCTGCTAGAATTTCTCCCAATTGCAAGAGTGCACGTGGGTGTACACACATGAAGATACACACACTCATTCACTCACTGACAGAGCTTCACACACAATGGAGATGACTGACTGGCAGAGTATTGCTGAATCAATTTTTCCTGGAAGTAGAAGTGTCATTTGATAATATGGGAAAAGGCTGCATTTTGATTTGGCATAGGCCTTATGC
Source organism: Carollia perspicillata (assembly GCA_004027735.1). Classification (NCBI taxonomy): domain Eukaryota; kingdom Metazoa; phylum Chordata; class Mammalia; order Chiroptera; family Phyllostomidae; genus Carollia; species Carollia perspicillata. The sequence goes on along the minus strand of PVKM010021529.1, from coordinate 8,704 downwards.
ATGAAGATTATAATATCTTAGATTTGTAAAGAGCTTGAGACATTTGTATTTATATAAAATGTTGGCTTCCTGAGGAATCACTGGAATTCATAAAATCCAGACATACTTAGGAAAGCCACATCATATTCCTTTTCACTGATGGCTTATCATTAAGACAGTACTGTTGTGCTGAATATGCATAGCATTCACTTTTGAAATTAGCACACAGATCAGGAAAAGAGGAAGAGCAGTCTTCAAATGTGAGTGTGGGTGGACTGGTAGTGGCCTCAGTCACTCCCGTGATTGGGCTGACTGATCTGGTAGGTGGATGCCCTTGTCTGTCCTCTTTGCTCCGTGTACATTTTGACAGGAAAGTGTCCTTGGTAGAAGGGGACAGCTTTACTAAGAAGAGAAAGATGGTTCTTTGGTTAAACATGTCTGAGAAATTGTGTTTCTGAAGGTCTGTGTCTTAAAAGTGTTTTGCTAGGTCAGCATGAGGTCTTTTGCTATGAGCTTCCATAGGAATACATAATATCCCCATTTCTGATGCCAAAGTTTCATAACAGTTTCTATAGAAATACATCATTGGAGTATGACCAGTTTTTCTCCTTGCCTCTGATCCAATCATACATAAAGAAGCTCAGAAGATTCAAAATTATAAAAAGATATTTTTACTCATTTCAGGAATGAAATTCTTCACATTCAGAGCTATCTAGGAATATGATAGGCTGTCTCAGGGACACATGTGTTCCTCATCTTTGGGGTATTTCAACAGAGGACAAATGAGTACATGTTAGGCTAGTCTATAGAGAGGATGTGTGCTTTGGATATTAATAGCAGATTTATTGAGCATATACTATGTGTCAGATACTCTTCTACATAAAATCCTGTCGAAAAGCTTGGAGTCAATTGTACTATTTTTATTGCCATTTTACAGATGCAGAAATAGTAAGTGACTTGCCCTAGGTCAAGATCTGCCCTCAGGCAGTCTGATTTTAGAGCAGCTTTCTTTGACAGAAATTGAATGTGAGTGGCAAATAAAAATCATATGCTAAGTCTTAAATTTTCCAGTGGCACCATTAAAAAAAGGAAATAAAAATTGAAGTTAATTTAATAATATATTTTATGACCTAATGAGGATATTATAATTTTGACATGTATTGATTATGAAAGTTATTAATGACGTTTTAGATCTTTTTTTAAAAAAGATTTTATTTATTTATTTTAGACAGAGGGGAAGGTAGGAAGAGAAACATCAATGTGTGGTTGCCTCTTGCCCACCCCCAACTTGGGGCCTGGCCCACAGCCCAGGCATCTGCCCTGACTGGGAATCAAACCAGTGACCTTTTGGTTCATACGCCAGCGCTCAGTCCACTGAGCCACACCAGCCAGGGCTAAATCTTTTTTTTTTGTACTAAGTCTTTGAATCCAGACTGCATTTAACACTTATAAGAACATGTCAATTCAGACTAGCCTAGTCTCAATGTTCAATAGCCATATGTGGCTGGTGGCCACTATATGGGACATGCCTAGAACTCACGCCATGAATAATTCCATTCTACTGGCTTCTGTTGCTGCCAGTTTCCTGCCAAGGTATATATCACCACTCTTTGCATATATGATGCCATTCATCTATTTATTAACTTTGCCCTTAAATACCAGCATGAATAATCTGTTAAATGAAAGACTTAAAACACTTTATGCCTTCTCTCAGGAACACATCTACTTTTAAAACCTACATGATAGGCAGATTTCTCTGTATCTTCTATGTAAACATAAATCCCATATTCCTTTTGTTTGTGAAGACAGAACATGTCTATATTGTTTCCACTTTACAATTATTCATACACATTGTGGAACCACTGTGTCCTTCTTGTGTACAGGCCAAATAGGCCCAGTTTCTTTTGTTAATTTTGTTTTGTTTTTGATTTGCTGGTGTGTATGTGAGGCCTGGTGCTGTGAAATGTGCATAGCCTAGGATCTGCTTGTCTCTTGCAAAAATGAGAAGAAAACAATAACCTTTAACTAAGGCTGAACTTCACCACTTTTTCTCATTTACACTTTTTCTACATCCTTACTGTGATTACTACAGGAAGAAATAACATGTGGCTCACCAAAGTGAAATTTCTGATCAAGTGGTAGTAGTTTTTTGGTAGGTTTGATTCATTTCCTGGCAGGTAGAAAGAGTTCTTCTCAGTTATCCAAAGGATTTTTCTCAAGGTGAATTTCTGAGACTAACGGACCCCTCTGGGCTGTGGAATACTTCAGTTGGAAAAGCAGAATGGGACATGCCTGTATGGTGTTACATAGAAAAAGTCCTGTGTTTCCTCTGTAAGTGCAAGCTCTATTCAGCTACCCATGATAGTGTGAAACATTTTAATAATTTCAAGTCTCTGTGTGGAGATGAGGGGCATATCACATGGTTAGCTTAAGTCTGACTTCAGTTGCTCATTAAAACAAAAATATTAAGAACAAAGTGTCAGTTGGAAAGAAAGAAAAAATTTGAAACTTCATAGGGAGGAATTTCCTTAGACTCTCAGGATGTGTCATCTAATATTATATTCACGAGTATTAGATATTTCATTGGTATTATAGAGTTGGTGGAATTAAAAATAATGCTTGTGGACATAATATATCCCCAGGGCAGCCCATCTTTCGGGTGTTGTTTTTAATAACTAAGCAGTTTTCACACAGGAAGACAAACGAATGGAAAGTGCAGGTTGCATTTGTTTGTAAGCTATGTGAATACATTCAAAGAGCATTTATTGTGCACCTGCTGTGTCCATGGCACCAAGTGGATGAAAGCTCCAATTTCCAGGAATTTGCAGTGTGACTAGGAGGACGTGACACACACCTTCTCTGCCCTTGGCAAAGCCAGGTCACTTTGTTTAGATATGTCTAACTCTCTTACTATGTATGGGATTGTCCTAAGTAAAACCAGAAACTGCATCTTAATTGTATTTGGAACTTCAGTCCCTTGCACAGAATAACTAAAATAGGTATGTGTTGGATTAAGTGAAAGTGGTACATTAATTTTATTTATATGTGTGAATTAAATTATAGCTTTAATGCTGTGTTTATAATGGGGCCACTTATATAAAAACTCATTTTAGATAATGAAGATGAATAAAGTCTCATCCCAGCCTCTTTGCTATTTCCTGGCTGGATCTGCTCTGCTGACTCCAGTTAGTGACTCTCACAGCTTAGCTGCCGTTGAAAAAGATAGTTTTAGTCTGCAGGAAGTGTGGGCCTCTCTTTTCAGAATGCCAGGGCCATATCAGGATTTAACCTCAGTCACAGACTCCTTCGGTGTACCAGAAAAACCCCTATTTTGTTCTGAGGATGAACAGCCTTGACATTCAATAATGCTAACCAATCCTTGTAAGTGCGCATATGACAGGTAGGGAGCAAGGTGGGATAGGAAATATATTTACATCTGCCTGCATCGGGCTTCCAATGGCTCTTGAAGAATATAGTGCTTACCAATATCAGGATGAGCACTTTGGGTCTGTGAGCAAAAGGAGTCAGGTAAAAATTGGCAAGGCTATATAACTTACAGAGATGGAGCAGCCTTTGAGCGTCTCATCCAGCGCATAGAATGTGCTGCATTGCTAGTTTGGCTATTTGACCAGCTGCAGAAAAGTTGATGTGTAGACAGCGAGGGCATCAGATCATCAGGAAGACCTTTCTTTATCATTTTATAGGCAAGGGATTCAATATACTTTGATAGATTAAAATGATTCTTTTTAGCCTACTGTGTTCCTCAAGGATACTTTAGCCGGTGGGTGTGTCCTGCCTTTCTGCAGTGTGCAACACACTGTGCTTGGCCCCGTGGGGTGTGCAGCCATTCCTGAGAATCGGCCTTACCCTTGAGGATTGCTCATGGAGCTCATGTGGAAGTAGGGGACCAAAACGGAGGATGCTTCAAAGATAAAAATGGCAACTGTGGAGTTTCGTAGATTAGTAGATTCAACAGAGGAAGGAAGAAACTGGGCTCCTTGTCAACCTGTTGGGTTTTTTTCTAGTTTTCCCAACATTGTTTCTGATTCTATGTTATGTATGCTAGTGTTTAAGACTGGTTATTTATATTCCCTTCAATATAAAATTTTATGTCATATAGTGTTTTGAAGTCCATGCGTTATGAATCGTCTTCAAGATTCATCAAAACAACCAGAACAACAACAAACTCTCCTACGGCCTGGCAATATGGGTAGATTGGCTTTATTACTGGTTTATTCATCGGCATAGAACTTTATCTCATTCTCAAATGCTGTGTTTTGAAAACTTGCGATGCTCACAGTATAAATAAAGTGATACCCAAATCCTTATAATCTAAGGTAAACAGTTTGTCCTGGCATGTGTCAGTGTGTGGCGGGAAAATGTACACAGAGACAGAATTATCCATTGATTTGGCAACAGGGTTGGCAAGCATACATGCTTGGTAAATGCCTGCAAGATAAAAGCATCTGAAATAGCAAAGTAGTCAGCCAGCCCCAATAATTGAAAGCTAAGAGATGCTCAGAATAGTATGAAATCATGCATGCTGTGAAGGCTTAAGATGGGAACATAGAATGATGGAAATTTGTAGGGTGCACGTGTGAGCATCCCCCTAAAGAAAACACACATGTATTTGAATAATAAGAAAGTGATACCAAATTCAAGATGAGAAGTGACAGGAAAAGAGGAACAGTAGAAGGAAATTATTCAACTGAAAGGAGAAAAGTATTCTCAGCTGTTGGGACTAGAAGTGTCTGAAAATGTCATTCAGTTGAAACCAAGACCTGAGCCTATTACAAGGAAGTAGAGGAAAAGCCTTGGGAAAGAACACATACTGCCTCAGAGGCTCAGATAGTTGCAAAGGTGGGAGAAATCTACATAGCTAAGTCAGATTATGCTTTTTCTTGGATGTAGAGAAGCTTTATCACAAGGGCAAAAACAAATGGGGGAGAAATGAAGCAGTGGGTGATACAGTGAAATTTAATGCTAGGTGTGATGTACCATTAGAAGTTCATATGTAGACTACGTGAGCCTCAGTCTTTCCCATTTAAAATAAAGAATCTACTCTTGACTCTTCTCCTGCTTACATCCCCATCTCTTGCCTTACTTTCCCAAACTAGTAGAATTTGTCACATTCACCACCGTGCATTTATTCTTCAAATTACCCAGCCCGGATTCTGCCCTGCACTGCTCCAACTGAAATAGTTCTTGCCAAAGTCACAGATTACTTCCCAGTTGTCAAATCCAACAGATAGTTTCCAATCTCTTTTTATTGTGATGATTAAAAGAAGAATTTTAGTATATTAGAGAAGCCAAGAATGGATTGGCATAGTTCCCATGATCTTGCCATTTTGAATCTCTCTTTTAAAGCTGCCAAAATAACTACTGAAGATGTAGACAAGCAAAGTGGGCAATTTTGGACTGAATGTAAACTGGAAAAGGTTGAAGTGTATGGCACTTTGCCCAAAAGAATAGTTCCAAAATAAAGTTGAAACTGGAATGTCAGCCTTTAGAAATCTAGCGAGTCATGGGTAAGTAAAATTAAATTTAATTAGGATTTATTATTAGAAAATATAACAATCCTTTAAAAAAGATACTGTTTTCTCCATAGGGGTTGGAGGGAAGTGTTGCTTAGTACACAGACATGTTCTTCTTCCTAGAAGACCTTGAAGCCTAAAGCAGAAGTTAAAAGGGGCAAAGTTTTAAGGAATGTATAAAGACGATTATGCACACTCAGCCACAGATGCCTTTATGAGCCCCAAACTTATTGATCCAGAGTGTGGAGAAAATAAAGAGTTTGCTTGTAGAATATTCTGGTTGACAGCATTACTGTTGAAATCTTTCAAAGAACACTTCAGTCCTCTATCTAATAATTGCTAGTGGGTAAGGTTTCCTAATTGAATTCAAAGAGTCTGTTTACAGACTCCAGGTTCATTTCATATTTACCTTTTTCTTATCTTTTTTATTTGTTCAGAAACTGCCACTTTAAGAAAATTCAAGAGAGAGGAGAGATGGAATGGCATGATTGCTAGGTCAGTCCTTTTAAAAAAGAAAAGATGCACTGGTGCCACTCTGACTACCCGGAGCAGACATTTATGAAACACCTGCCCCAGTCGGGTCGGTCCTTTACGTCGTCTCCAGGGTCAGGGAGAAATTCTGCGCTCTCAGACGCTCTGCAGGGAAACTTGTCTAGAGAAAAAGAATGCGTCAGCTCATTTGAAAAAAAGACTCAGGCTATCAAGTCATCCCCAAAGTACCCTTTCAAATCCAACAAGTCAAGCAAAACTGTGGTTAATGATATGTTTGTGTTTGTCAGAACTGACATTATGGCATTGGGTAGAATTTATGATACATTAGAGTTTACATTAGGGTTTTATTTTTGTGCTATGTGTAGACTTGAATGCACTGGATTTTATTATATAATTTCTACATAATTATGATCCTATTTTGGGGACACGTGTTAAGTGGTTATCAGAATATATTGTAATTTTTGTTTTGTGACATGTTATCAAATATGTGTGTATGTATCTAAATATGTGTGTATGTAGAGTTTGTGTGTCCATTTGTACGTGTGTGTGTAATTCTTTAAAATGCCAGTTCCTTGATCAGGAAAACAATCTCTACTTATAATTTATAACATTTTTCTTTTGGGAAATATAATCCAAGTTATGACCCAGTTTCTCAGTATACATTAGAACAGAAAGAAAAGTGTCTTTGTTGGCAAGTAACATTAATATAAATATTGTTATATTGTGGCTTAATTTATGTTCTGGCTTTTCTTTTCATATGAGTATTGTAACTACTTTAAGGTCCCAAACCTTCTACTATATTTGGATTCTCTCCATTATGCTGAGCAAGTTACTGTATATATAATAGGAGCTAATTTAAGCATTTCTTAAATGAATCATATTAGAGCAAGTAAAAAAACTTGGACACCTAATTGAATACAGGTTAATATTGCTTTGATGACTTAGCATTCTTTAGGAACTTAGAGTATTCTCAGAAACACTAAGAAAATCAATTACCATTGAATGGCACTATAAATTTTGTTTATGTAGATTTTCTGAGGTTTTAGACACGTAATAAATGGGATTTTACTATAAATAAAAATACTTATGCATGCTCGTAGATTCATTCAGCCTATAAGAGTACTTTGGAAGAATGCACACAGACTGGCTGTTGATGCAAATGGTGCCAGTCCTATGGCAGGACTGATGTCAGACTTGTTGCAAAAGGTTGTGGACTCATAGTACAATGGAGAAAAATTATAGAAGAACAAAGGAGTCTGGTCTGAATCTAGGTGAAATTTAAAGGCCAGAGTTAAAGGAGTCGATTGGCAGGGGGTGCAGACTGCCTGTCCACCACAGATATGTGTGTGTATATTTGGCCTGTCTCTATTTCTATGTCCTCAACCACCACTCCAACTGAATTTGATTTCTTCCATTCAGGGCTGGCAGATTCTACTTTGCCCCAAGGCTCGTCACTGTCTAGTATCCATGATTGACTTGCTTTTCATCTTTACTATATGCCTCTCCAAATTATTCCTTGAAGTAGTAAAAATCACCTTACGAAGTCTGTCATATAAGTTTCTCTCAAATACTTAATTTTTGAATAAGTATTTAAACAAACCTTTTAGATTCTTGATCCAAAATCTGATCTCTTTGGCCTGGGATTTATATCCACGAGGCATTTACTGCTTCTCATATTCTTTATTGAAAAATCCAGGTGGCAGCTTGTTAGAGCCCCCCAAAGTTCTGGAGTCCACAGAGATGTAAAACAGGTCCATATTTCCACCTATAGTTGAAGAGATTAATAGAAGGGATAGCTATGGTGAAGATAAACATTGATGCCACTAGTACTTATAAAGAGTATGCATAAAATGCTTCATGAAATGTGTGAGAAATTATTTAAAATCATGATATGATTTCATGTTATGTGATTTGAAATTTGCATGTATAACAGGATTAGTAACAAATTTTTACAAATGGGTGTTTTCAATTTCAATAGAGAGAGAGAGAGTGAGAGAGAGCGAGCGAGAGAGAGAGAAGATATCATTCAAGTTGACTCAAAATAAGTTATTTTGCACTTTATCATTGGGAAAAGGGGGCTTGCATTATGTCTGGCCAACTTATCACTTCCTTGGAGACTTGTCCAGGTGCCCAGCATCCCCTGGTTAGTTCACTGTGACCCCTCACTACTTCCCACATCTGGCAGGTTCCACATGGAGCCCCTGTCTACTACTCTAGCTCTCTGGCCCCCTCCCATACCAGTATTCCTGCCTGACCCACCTCCAGTTCCTTATACTTATGACCTACTCATTGTCTCTAAGACAGAGACCCTGTCACAAGCCCGCTTTTATTTTAGTACATGTTTTAATGGAACCATTGCCCTTTCCTCAAAAATATAGTCAGTCTTGTTATAATGCAATATGTGCATTTAAAAAATCACCATGTCATGCAAAATGCCACCATAAATGCACAGGGCTGACTTCTGGTTAAGGAGGCATAGATAGACATGCTTTGCTTCCTTGCACAACCAGAGAAAGAATTAAAACTGGATCTCAAAACTAATAACACCTGGAACTGTCAGAAAATTGAGCTGTATAGAAGTCCGACAACCAAGCATTTAAAGAAGACTCATTCATCCAGATGGGTAGGAGGGCCAGAGTTGTGGAGATGGGCTGAGAGGTGGTGGCAGAATGGACAGGAGGGATACCTTGGGAGCAAGC
>PVKM010021528.1:0-22509 GCA_004027735.1 Carollia perspicillata | reverse complement strand
AGATATCTTCCTTCTACAATCAAGTCTCCCAAGCACATCAAACATATTTGATATCAGCATCATAATTTCACATTTTTTAGTAAATTGGCTTTGAAGTTATAAAGCCCATCAAACATTTTCCAAAGAGAACAGCTAAGACCCTTCAAATAGTAATATTTTTAAAAGCAAATTCCTAATATTCAAACTGAATATTGAATAATGATAAGTAGAAGTGTTATTCTACTTATCATAGAATGTGCATTTATTTATTTGTTCAGTAGTTTTTTACAGGAGTGTACACGTTGCTTATGTTATGGGGAAACATCACAGGAAGGCTGCCACAGGTCTCTTGGCTTCAGCTTTCCTACACAGAAGTTTAGACTTCTATTTCTTCCTCGGTTAAAACTAATTTTCTTCAGGTACTTAGTCAGATATATTTTTGCAACTAAAATACTGACTCACTTTTTAATTTTTCTCCATACAACTTATATTTCAGCCGCATGAGCAACTGGCGTGGTGACTGTTCAATGCAGCTCCCCGCTGGGATGAGGGTCACACGGAGACTGCCGAGAGTGCACCGACCACTTACTGCATCCTGGACAGCTTGTTAGAAAAATTGTAACCACAGGTCCATGAATAACTGCGGAAGCTACTAACATTTTCTCCAAAGCAAGAAAATTTATCTCAGCAATGCAAGAGAGGTCATTTAAAAGATGAAATTACTACACTAATATGTCAGAGAATAAAAGTACAAATAACATTTAAGCCCACTTTAAAAATAGTATGTTCATGTAAAATTTCAGATGCTTTTCCTATAAATATGAAAAAATTAGGGTAATACATTATGGAATGCAATGATTTAATATTTTTAAAAGCAAGTACTATAAATAATAAAAATAAGTACTCAAAATTTTTCAATAGACCTTCACTATGAAGTAATTTTTACAATAGGATATTTTGAAAATCATACCTTAATCAGATGTTTAAACTTAGTATAACTAATAGTAGCACAACCTGAAATTATGCAACTCATAAAGTAATGCAATATAACATATACACAATGATGTTTAATCTGAACTTAATTTTGCCTTTAGACTTAAATTTTGGTTAACAAGATATATAGGAGATGAAGAAACAAAACACAAAGAGGAAATAATCAGGCCAAGATCAAACATGGGACATTCTGCAAAACCACTGGCTTAGACTCTTCAAAAGACAACATTATGTAAAATAAATACAAAGATAGTTGGGGAGAAAAATTAAAGAGACTTAAGAGACATGATAATCAAATGCAATATGTAAACTATCCAAGCTCAGGAAAGAACACTGTAAAAATATATAGACCAAATGGAAGATTTATATATGACTTGGGTAGTAGATGACATAAGGGAATCATTGTTAATTTTTTCTAAATATGATAATGGCATTTTGGTTATGTCGAAAAATGTCCTTACTTGTAGGAAATGCCTTCTGAAATATACAGGAGTATTATAATTGTGCAACACACATATGCACAGCTTATGTGTGCAATTATGCATATGTATTTTCCAAAATGTTAACTATTAATAAACCTAGATGGAGAATTTACAGGTATTTGTTCTGCCAGTTTTTTTCAATTTTGCTTTGTGTTTAAAGATTTTTATACACCACATTTAGTATCTTGTATTTACACAGTTGTATAGTTAGTTCTGCCTTGACCAGCACAGAAGTAAGGGATGCCAACCCTTGCCACAGTCAAAAGTCCACTGGATGAAAATGAAATACTTGAAGGAAGGGAACAATCCCTTTGCTGTGTCCATGATGCATGTATTACAAGAAAGGAGGAAGCTTGCTGTTCGATCAAGAAAAATAAGTTGTGCTTTGCTCCATGGGCTCTGAGGAAGGACTGGTGGGGAAAGGTGCTAGTACAGCATGGAGTGATGTCAAACAACAGCCATATGAGCAAACACTGGTATAGGTGGACTGTGCCTGTGCGGGCAGACAGAGACTAGGAAGAGCTTTCTCTAATCCTCCACAGCATATATATGGTTGATCTACTTGGCCTCCTACTCGTCAAACCTGACTCCCCTTCTTCCTCCTTGATAGCAGAGGTTTCCTTCTTCATTGAACCTCCATGTGCCTTTGGGGAGGATCATTTCCTCCCCAGGCATACTGACTAAATTATGATTGATCAAAGCCAATCACTTATAATTCCTTTTTATCAATAACTGCTTTAAGCATGGGCATAGAAATTCATTCTAACCAATGATTCAGTAACAGATGCCTTCTGAGAGACTGCTGGGAATGGTTTTCCTCATGGATAAAAATATATGCAATGGATTTAAGATTCCTACATTTCTGCCTTTGATGTCACTATGATACCTGAAACTGAAATGACTAACTAGTAATCATAAAAGGAACAAATCATGAGGACAAGCCCACATGCTAAGAGAGCAGAATAGAAAGATGGAAAGTCTGCAATTTCTTGGTGACATCATTGAACTGTCTAATCAAACAATCCTGGTGCTACTCTACATGCAGACTCATATTATATGAAATAATAAATGTTCCTTATTTAAGCCAGCTGAGTCAAGGTTTATTGTTTGCTGATGAAAGCATCCTAACAGATCCTACTCTAAGTGAAGAGAAGAGGATCACAAACATTTTGCAGCTCGGAAGTTTGTCTTAGAATTTGATGTGGCTGGTAATCAAGCAAGTAGGAAAGAGGAAGTAGTTGGGATAAGAATTAAATCCACACATTCAGTCAAAAAAGAGCTTAGTGGACTGGTCAACCAGGAACTCCACATATGGAGGTAGAGCTGACCTACAAATCACAGTGATCGGATCAGAGTGAGCAATGTCTGGACTGTGTTTGAAACCTGGCAAACTTGAGCCCATGATTAGCACCAGGGATGCCAAGGTGAGATAATGAAATACAAGGAGTTAGGAAGATCACACAGATATGCCTCTGTCCAGACCACACTCAGTAGCACGGGAGAGCAGGCAGAGCTTCATCATCTGAGATGCAAGTTCACAGGACGGTCCTGCTGCCCATCAAAGTGGACTCTGCTATGAGACAGCATCACCAGATGAAACTTCTGGGTTGACACTAAGGCTTATGTACTCAGTCATCATGAAAATAAGAAAGAACATGAGTTATGATTTTGGGGGGAAACCAGGTTGTTGAGCATTGGAAACCAGGTTGTTGAACATTGGAAAGCAGGGATAGGAGAGAACAGAAAATCATGAGTGTAATACGTGAAAGATAAGCTATGCCAATTATCACATATTTTAAAGAAAGGACCATTAGGGTCAATACACAAGATGAGTGAGGAGATATCATTTTCCTCGTTGTGCTTGGGAGATAAACTTTGTTGTGCCACACACTGCTGGGAATAAGAGATGCAAGATCCAGAAAATGAGGCCAGGGGTAGTGGAGCCTAGTTTCACTGTGTCTGAACTCATGGGAAGGAGGCAGCCTAGGGGCATGTGGAGCCTGAATGAAAGACCCCAGTCCTGGACTTGTGAGTCCATCTCTTGGCAGCAAAGGAAGCTACCTCTGCTGTTACAATAGGCAAAATCCTATTTCTTCAAACCTTGCAGTCCCATCCAAGTGCACCCTGTGAGGTCCAGAGGCTCAGGCTGGTTGCTGCTATAGGTGCCTCTAAAATATCACAAGAACCCATATGTTTTTACCGGCGGCAGCAGGTATCATGTCTTGTTGACAATAAAGGGGGTATTGGAAACAGTGCAGTAGCCCGACAAAGGTCAGTGAGCCACGAAGTGTGCAATATTTAGCCTCAAAGGCTGTGGGAAACATGGTGCTGATGGTCCGTGGAGGTCGCCGCCTGTCCATATTTATGTAAATCCAGAGCTCAGCCACAAGACGAGGAGCTGTGGTGGCAGGACCCGTGCACCGGGTGGTCAGGGGAGGTGCTGATGAAGATCTAACACAGACAAAGGCTGGGGGGAAATCCAGCTGGAGCTATGCCCTGTGCACTTTTCATCCTGAATTCCTAGCAGATTGCCTGGCACACAGCGGGTGTTCAATAAATAAGTGTTGGATGAATGATTTAATTAATTGAGGATGTTTGGGAGCCCATTATGATCTAAGGGTAATACTTCACAGTGAGAAGTGTATGTTTACTGCTGTGTTCCACAAGCTGACCTTAAGTTTCTTGGCCACTGTATCTTCAACACTTAAAACTGGCCATATTTCTTATTTTACAAAATGAGATGCATGCTAATGTGCTAGCAAGGGAATGTAAACAAATGTTGTTAGACTAATTCAGTGTGACTAAAAAGAAACTCTAGCAGGTGGATGAAAGAGGGACCAATTAAGGTATATTTGCTTTTGTGCCAGCAGCTCGATGCTTTTTCAAGTGGAACTATTAGGTAATAAGAGAATGGGGACTATTTCTGACTCAGTTGTTTTTGTAAGTATGTGAGAAATATCTTTTATCATCAATATTTTATGTTGTTCTCTTTTTGTACTTAGCTTTTGTGATGCTTCCTTTAAAGGCATTTTGGTCCTTTTTACTTTGTGCTATTGTTTATGCTGAATTTGTTGTTATTTTTGCATTTACATTTCACAGAGAAATGATACTTAACAGCACAAAATCCAAGAACCACATTGGGATAAAAGAGGAGATTTACAAACACATAATAGACGATTTGATCATTTTTATCATTAGTCAAGCTGAGAGAACAAATTGGAATTTGAGTTTCTGGTGGGTTTTCTGAAGGGATCCTCAAATAAATGTAGCCAAATATAAAAAAATAATTCCAATTAAAAGATAATGGATATTATACACAATTACAGCTGTGGCCAAGTCAAAGCATTTTGAAGTTAAATGTCTTTGTGTGTGAAACCACATTGTTAAAAAAAAAAAACAACAGGAATTTATTTCGCCTTTCTTTGCTCATATCAACTCATACCGCCATTCCCTATTTGGGGAGAAAGTTTCAAGTCTGTTTAAATAAAAGGAAAGCAAAGCTTTCCATCCTGGAGTAAACTGTAGTATTTAAACTAGTCCAGTACTAAGATTATATAAACTCTTCAGAATATAGCATCTGATCACATTTATGTCAATTTAATTTTGCTCATCGAGAGCCCCAAACCACAAACTTCTGCCCAGTACATAACATCTGACCTGACGCTGACTCTTCTGTGAATTTTCCATGCTCAATTTACCTTAGCCAAATATCTTATCTATGAGGAATTATGGTAAAATATACGATAGAAGAAATGATGGCCTTATCAGTGGAGACTCTATCTACCACTCCTCAGTTCATTGACCTAACTATGCCCGAGTTCCACAGGTTTGTGGCAAAAAGAGGAGAGCAAAAACTAGAAGAGCAAAGTGAGTAAAACAAATATACCACTGACTCCAGCAAAATCACTAGAATCTAATGAGCCGCTGATGTGAACATGTCAGGTGCAGATCTAAACATAATAATTTTAAAATTGTCTTTTTTCCTTGTAAGCACATTGACCATCTGATGCTACAAATGATAAAGTGGACTTCTCTAATTTCATGGGAAATGTGTTATTGCAGGGTACAGTGTCATCAAAGGAGATTAAAAAGACCATCAGCAGATATATGTAGATGAGACTCAGAGTCAGGGATTATCATGAATTATCACTTTATGCTCGATTCATTTTAAACTCCCACAATCTTCTTAATCTTTAAGGCAATTTAATCCTTTGCCCCATGGATCTTTTCTATGTACCACATAATAATTTACCCCTGAAGCTCTGTGGCTGGTACCTGCAGATTGTCCAAAGTTGGCACCATAGGAAAACAAATCAGATCTCAGGACTCATCCTATTTTGCTCTGTTAGGGCTCTCTCTGGTGGGTCAGGTAAATAGGAACAGCTCCATCTCTCTAGAAACTGTTTATGTGGAGATAATGCCTATTAATTTCTTTGTTTTTGCCTAGTCCCCAATTTCAAAACACAGGGAATGGGAGGGAGGATTTGAAATTAGAACTGGCTATCAAGACACTCCCCAAATTGGGCTTGGGGGACATTTTGAGAAAGGGCACAATAGGGCCCCTAATGTTTATTGCTCCCACTGCAAAGAATACAATTAAAGCCCCTTAATGTTTATTGCTCCAGCTCTGAAAGAATACCATTAAGCCAGAAACATCACCTGATGGCATCCTCATCAAGCCACACTCCGTGAGCACAGATGGAACATTATGTAACACAAAGAGAGCAGGGCTGCTCACCCGGCTGCATTTGGAGAACGGTGTCAGGAACCTTTTTAAAACAAATCCAATAACATGATAATGTGGCAGCCCACCTCCACCTGTAAACTCTGTAAACTCGGTGGCAACCTGAACAGAACTGTATTAATATTCATGATCCGTGGTCTTAAAAAAAAAGGAAGGAAAGATGGAAGGAAAAAAGTACCACCACTGTATGTTCTGCTGTATTAGTGTGTCTAATGAGAATAAATTAAAACCCAGCTGAGACATGACCCTGAACCTTTTGCTTCCTCTTAACTGTCAATTTGACTTTCCTTAGCACTGTGATCAACTGCATTCTAAGTGGAAGTTGACACGGGCTCAACTTTCTGCGAATACAGGTAAAATGAAATGGGAGCTTCCTGAAACTCAATGCTGATGTAACTTGGTTCTGCACCATTACCCATAATCTGTGCCTTCAGCTTCGTGTAGCTCCAATTTCATTTCTTTAATAGCATGGCTTTTGATAAGAATCTTACCTTCTCTCCCCCTCCCATCACCAAGTCCCTTTGTGGTGTCATTGCTAACTTCTTGCACAATGCAACTTCATTTCTCTAAGAAATTCCCATCAGTGGTCTTTAATAGCAGGTTAATGGGCTGTTAAATCTCACGTTTTCCAGGATGATTTTGTTACCAGAAGTAGTCTTCCTCGTATTTCCAGTGTGGTCAATAAGAGGCTTGTTTTAATGACACTTAATGCTTCACACACTAAGGGGATTGTGCCCCAAATCAGACCAAACAAGAGATACTTTTTATTCCCTTATGATATCGACACCATTTTAGCAAAATGTCTGCCATGGGTCCTATTTGTTATTCCTACATAAATCAATAAAGGTTCTGAAAAATACAGAAAGCTTTGCCAGCTATGTGCTTACAGATATTAGATGAGACGGTTCACAGACAGCAGATCATTCATAAGCTGGTTTCAAACGTTTGTTGTCATACGCTCCATGACTTGTTTCATTATCTGCCATGGCTGCTTTATGTTGGCTATTTCTTTCTGGATCCCTCATAAACAAAATCCTTAATGATATATAGCCCAAGTGAGTTCATTTACCAAAAGAATAGAGTGCAAGATTATATATGAGCCAAAAACCCAGGTGTCTTGCTAGAGGATTTTTGTGAAGTAAAATAACCTGCAGGAGATTTTATCATGTCTAATTGGATCAGTGCTGTAGACAGTAAGAAAGCTAGACAATGCACATATCAGATTTTTCCTAATGATTTGTAAGAATGGTAGGTAACTATTAAAACCATGGTAATTAGAATAGGTGGCAAAGGGTAAAGGACACAATAAAGCACATTCCAGGTGCATAGTTCTTGGATCTGATGCTTTTCATGGATAACACTTTAGGCCAAAATAATGTATTGCCCATTTTAATGGAATGTTTAAGATGAAGGTGGTCATGTGGCAGTTTACGTAATTTTTATGGAACATAGTAATATTTTAAATTGAATACTACACATGTACCATCATTTACTGTAAATGAAATAGAACCAGTCCAAGAAGCTGTTTTCTTTTTACCAAGAAACTTAAAATGTAGTAGGAGAAAAACAAGTACATGAAAGACTAAAGTACAAAATAAAATATTAAAAAATGTTTTAGACACTTTCCTTTGATACATTATTAATAAATGAGAGATTACTTAGGGTCTTGCTAATAGTCAGAAAATAGGCAGAAAATTGTTATAATGGTACAAACATAACAGAAGGTAGTTTCTCATGCATGTAAAAGTTCAAATCAGATGATTCTTCTCCAAGTGGGAATGCAGTGTCTTTCTATCTGGTGGACCCGCCATCCCTTGAGGTCTCATTGTCATTTGCATCTGTCTTCAGTGGATATACCTGTGTAGAGGAGATAAAATAATTTTTGCCTTTATCTGCCTAGGTTTTTGGCTGGTCTAATAATTAAATTATTATGAAACAAATTAACTGGAGAAAAACAAATTTAACTTCATGCAAAGGAGAGCCCCATAAAAATATGAGACTCAAAGGCAGACAGGCAATTAAGGCTTCTATACTGACCTGAGTGAAGGGAAAGGTCAGGGGCCAGGGCTTCAAAGGAGAGGAAGACAATTCACAGGGAAGCGAGAAGAGCAAGTGTTTGTCAAACACATGTTTGCCCTGCCACACAGGTAGGTCTTGCAGATGAAAAAGTTATTTCATCTGCAAGCTCTATTCCAAGCTCTATTCCTGGTAATAGCTCTATTCCAGGTACAAGAGGGCCTCCTATCTAAATTCTTTTAGGCCATTAAGGAGAAGGTCAAAACCTTTCCTGAGTCTGCGGCATCTTGATTTTCTTTAGCTCCACATGCCAAAATGGCACATTTTGGGGTAGCATATTCTTCCCCCCATCACCTGATTCTTAAAGGACTTGGGACAGAAATAGCACATATTGCTTTCACTCATATTCCATTGGTTAGAACACAACAGCGAGGACACACCTGAATGTAAAAGAAGGTAGGAATTAGATCCTTGCCATGGCCTGAAAAGAGCAGAAAATGAATTTTGGTGCTGAGCTAGAGAGAGTGCTTTTATTTTCAAATTAGAAAACTCTAGGATCAACTTTTATCATCCTCTGAACAGGAATTTCTGAAGGAGGAATTTAAGAGTTCTTTAAAAGTGGGAAGACAAGAAAAACGCCATAAAGAGTACAACTGGATTTGGAATTAGGCTGTTATAATAGTACAAATGAAGTAAGATATATATTAGATTAGATTTTCTTGGGAAGTGAGTACTGGGGACCAAAAGGAAGTAGAGAGTGGGGAACGCACACTGTTGGATTGTCTGGCTGCGAATGGCAAGAGAATAAGAGTGAGTCCGTCTTAATTAGAAACTAATATGACTGAGAGGAGTTCAGACCAAAGAGGATCAGACATGAAATTAAGGTGAAAAAAAATTGAATGCCTTCTAAGCTAAATGTCAAATGCCTTCTAAGCCAAAAGTTCAGTGGTAAATAGAAGGAGAATATAAAAAAGAAAGTCCACAGAAGAGTAATTTCAAGGTAGGATATTGAAAAATACGTCATTTTTATTGATATAGTCGTGGAATGGGGTGTTGCCGGTTGGTGGCTGAGCGGAGATAGAGATCACGGAAAGAGAAGACACTGAGAACTGGGGAGCGCAGGGTGTTAAGAGGTGTTGTGATGAACATGGAAGGCTCTGATGGTGATGGAAAGACTGGAGAGCTGAAAAGGAATATACCGTAGTGAACATTGTTGTGAGACATGAGAGTGTGTCAAGGTCAATATCTTGCCACATTACTGAAAATAGAGTTTAGAAACAGAAGTTACAATGTTTGATAATGGATTTTAAGACCTATGTCCTAAAACTCCATAAAAAACATATCTGAATTTGAACTCAGGTTGTTATAATAGGACGAATAAAATTAGGAACATATTATATTAGACATAGTTCTGTTTCTAAAGTGGTAACTTAATTCAAAATAACTTTGGAACTAATATTTTGTTCAATGTTAAATATCACATCTTAACTGATTTCTCTGAGTGCTAAAAAAATGGAATCTAATTAGTTTGGTGGTATTACATTTAGATGTATTATGTTTAGAAGCAGGGATAACAAGAAAGAACAAAATGTAAAGCCATAAACAATTTTTGTCTTTAAATCTATTTGCAAATCTACTTGCAAAACATAACCTTAGATATTATTCTTTGCTAAGTATAAAAAATGTTTATTGAATGTAAATACTTACTGCCAAATGATTATGGGCATAATCTAAGCTTGTTTTTATTTAGTAAAGTTAAAAAAGTTAGTAAAAAAAGTTAATTAGTTAGTTTTAGCTGTCTTGAAGTTTACGGATGAGTGAAAACATAATAAACTATTTGGATAGTTAACCTTTGTTTTCATAAACTTCAGATATGTAATGATAGTCCTTAGTGATAGCATGTGGGAGACTCAGAGGGGCTGTCTCGGATCAGCATACGCTTCGGTGGGAGTTGGACAGGGAGTGACAAGTGTGGGCCAGTCCAGATATACATATTCTGTAAGTGTTCATTGTTTGAGAAGTAGGTCTCGGTCAGGAGCTACCTAGATATAAATAGGAGTAAAAATTAAAACTCAAACCCATACAACACAAAAAGAACAGAGAAAATTTTTAATAATTATTTTCTGGTATCTGCATGTAAGAAAATCATTATTGTTATAGAGAAAGAAAAAAGAAAGAGATAGACAGAGGGAGGGAAAGAACAAAGAAATAACAAATGAAAGTAGTTCATTTAGAAGAGACACAGTTTGTCTCATTTTAGAAAACATTACATGTAAAGTTATATGTGAAAGCCTCACTAAGTTGGGTGGATAGTAACTTGATTTTCTAAAGAAGTTAAATTTTAGAGTACACAATAGTTATTTTATGGTTTTGTGTAGTCTATAATAAATACTAACTATAAATATTTACAAATCATCCACACATCACTAAATGTTGAATAGGCACTTTCTAAATATTTATTGAATGAATGAATGATAGTTACAACAAATTTTATTTTATGAAGGATAAATAAAATAGTAAGAAGACTATGAAATCCATCTTACACATTATTAATAGTCTTGTCCTTCCTTATTCTTCAGAAACATTTCACTACTCTTTCTATGGGGAAGCATGAATCAGATTTATTACATTTTAGCATTTTGACTGTAAGAATTCCTGTAGAATAAAAAGGACAGACATGGATTCCATGTAATATCATGTCAGTTACTTAATAATTAAAGAAAATATCATATTCAACTGATGTCTGAAAACACAGGCTCAAGAACATGAAAGCTGCCCATGGAATTCCGCAGAGATGCATTGAAAAGTTGAATGCACTTTCTTTCTGTCCATGAAGTTAGGAAAGGACTGACTCGAAGACTCATTGCCTAACAAAACTGTGGAGTCGGGTAGAAAGAAGAAAGCAATGTCACAAGCAGACAGGCGGTCCCAGGGTAATGCTTTGGTGTAAGGAGGTCAATAGAAACTGCACTGGACAGTGACACTTCAATAACATTTTCATGATGATTCTTAGGAGGCTAGACAGGAAGTCATTTTCTTTCTCATAAAAGAATACAATTTGATGCAATTTTATCCTTTTTTATTGTCTCTGGTGCTTTTTATACTTCCGTAACTAAGTTTATTCTTTCTCCCTTTTCTACATATGCACATTGCCAGAAAGGCCATTGCTGCCCCATGTCTTCAATGCTGCATGCAGGCCAGTCTTGCTCATCACTTATTCATTTCTGAGGTCCCCAGGAGGCAAAGTAAGCAGACTTTCATATATCAGTTGTAAGGTTTTGCTGCATTCAAACGTTTACTAATGTTACATTTGGAAATGTGTTTGTTAGCGGCTGGTAGTCCTTGGCGGTCTTATTACAAATGTCATTAAAGCATCATAATATTTGGAGGAATAGTTCTGCTTCAAGATATTCAGGTTCATTAATGAACATTATCCATCTGACACATTTGGTAAACACCAGAGCTTCCGAGAACAGCTCATCAGGGAGAAACTCGGCCCTCTAGGCTCACTTGGAGAAGCTCATGAACTCACTACTGTTCACCCTCATTAAGCTTGAGATGCAGAGGAAAAAAGAAAAAAACACTGAAAACTGCCAATATTTGTATTTCAGAATTTAGGGGGGTTAATGCCTTTTTTTGTTGTCATTGTTGTCGTCGTCTTCGTTGTTGTTGTAGAGATTGGGAGACAAGAGGAAAAACTGCTGAGTGCAAGTTCTCTTTGTTTTGCTTTGGAAAATGTCATTGTTATCTTTTTATTAAATTTAGAGAAAATGAAAAACAAGGTTGAAATAAAAAACTAAGAAACGACCCTCTATCTAGTTCCTCAGTTTTGAAAAGAATATGGAGCATATTTCAGGGCACAGATATAATCATTGCCTAGTATCTTCAGAGGATCAGTTCCAGGACCCCCGGTGTTACCCAAATCGGAGAATGCTCAAGTCCTTTATATAAAATGATGCATCATTTGTATATAACCTATGTGCATCCTCCCATATAGCTTAAATCATCTCTACACCATTTATAATACCTAATACAGTATAAATGCTTTGTAAATAGTTGCTATACTGTATTGTTAATGAAATAATGACAAGATTAAAAAATCTGCATATGCTCAGTACAGATGAACCACCATTAGCTTATAACATTTAATATGTACAAAAGGGAAAAAAGTATTAACTTAGTTATGGAAGTATAAAAAGAAGCAACTATATTTTTGATCCATGGTTGGCTGAATCCGTGGGTATGGAACCTATCTGTAAGGTGGGCTGGCTGTATTGCTGAGAAAAAGACAGGAAAAATATACACACTATTTTTCTCTAAAAAGGAATTTGTCCTAAAATAGTGGTCCAAGAAGGAGGAGCCATGGGCCACATTCAGTTATGGCCCATATACAGTAGCCAATAGAAATATTCAATAAAACTAAATTAAGGCAGATTTTCCAAAAGTAACATAATTCCAAGTATATACACCTTTCGACATACATATGTTTTACTTATGACCACATAAGTTATAGATTAAAATATTTTGGTACATAAAGGATACTTAACCACATCTTATAGTCTTTACCTGGGAATCAAAGGATTCTAAATGAAGCCCAATCATTGAAAAATATTTTCAACAGCCCTGGCTGGTGTGGCTCAGGGGATTGAGAGCTGGCCTATGAACCAAAGTGTTGCTGGTTTGATTCCCAGTCAGGGCACATGCCTGGGTTCAAGGCCAGGTCTCCAATAGGGGTGTGCAAGAGGCAATCACACATTGATATTTCACTCCCTCTCTTTCTCTTTCACTTTCTTTCTCTCTAAAAATAAAAATAAAAATAAATAAAAATATTTTAACATTGTAACTACTCATAATTTATCATTGCAAAAATTTTCATGTTGACTTATAAGAACTTGACAAAGGCATTACAAATTTATCTTTAAAATCATAAAAATTTCTCTGTTAAACATGTAAACTTGTATAAGATTGCTCATTTTAAGGGCATATTGAGATTCAGCCTCTTGAATCCCCTGAAATCTCTACATTCCTAGTATGTCAACAGAGGCCGTTTAGACATTTGGTCCAAACTATAAAACTAAGAATCCATTTACATTACTCAAAAAAATTTCATGAAACTACTATCACATTATTGATTTTCATTAAGATCAATAATCTTCATCTGTCAAATATTCATATTCTTTACTGCTTTTATTTTTTAATTTGGCATTTTTAATAAAATCAGGGTGATTTTTAAATGTATAAATATAATAGTTTAATGAATGAACAAAAGTAATGCTCCTATGGTAATTTGATAGTTTTCCAAAACTTGAAAGGGAGGTACAGTTGATCCTCATTTTTCATGATTCCATATTTGCAAATTCATCTACTTGCTAAAATTTATTTGTAACCCCCAAGAAGTATTCATAGGAATTTCACGGTCATTTGTACTCACGCGTAGAGCAGCAAAACCTTTAAGTTGCCCAGTGTTCACGTTTACAGCTGAGGTTGAACAAGCCTTTGCCAGGTTTCAGCTCTCACAATGTAAATAAATAAGCATCCTTGCCAAGGTTTGTTTAGTGTCAGGTTTTCACGCTTTGTGCCTCACTTTGGTGATTTCACTATTTAGTGCTGCAGTGCTTTCTAGTGTTCCTCACTCCAAGAAGTTTGTGGTGGGCCTTATGAAAAAATGCTTATGTTAAATAAGCTTCATTCAGGAATAAGTTATTGTTGTTGACATGAAGTTTACCGGTAATGAATCAATAATGCATATTAAATAAGGTGCCTTTAATCAGAAACACAAATAAAACAAGTTAATATGTTGGTCAGTTAATGAAAATACTGTGACCAGAGGCTCATAGGAACGTAACCCTTTATTTTCCTTAGGAGCAATAGCTTTATATTCACTAAGGTAGTGTTTATGGCAATGCATAGACATAGCCACCATGAATAATAGACAAAAATGCATTTTTTACAAGACCTCTTAGGTGAGACCGGGACTGTGGCTATTAGTATTTTCTTTATCAATTTACAAGCTCAGTGTTCATTGCACCCCAAAGTCCATGTGTGCTATGCTGTGATGCATTTCTTATAAGAAACAAATGCAATGTGTAGGCATTCTCTCAATTTTTTCTGGGTTATCTGAGCCTTCTGAAAATGCCAGTTAATGAAGATTATCATTTGATTAGAATAATTATCTTCCAAAAGTTTTGATTAGGTTTTGTTTATGTAAGTCACACTAAGATATTATTGTCATATCATCTTGGCCTACAAAGGTTTCTTGCATATTTTTATGTTAAATAGCATAAGATAAAATATTTTCTATATATAATTATGATGAACCTGACAGTATATATATATATATATATGTATAGTGCATATATACATTTGTGTTTTATATTTTTATTTACAGAAATATATATGCATATGGTATATGACTATTATGTATAGTACAATTACCTCAGATAATTTTGAAGATAATTATGCATTTTTACAGAATTAATCTAAGAAAAACAACTACTTCAATGCTGTTAACATAATACCCAGAATTGAGCTAAAAATGTAACAAAAAAATAATGCATTTATGGTATTTTTTAACATAAGAAGTTTACAAGTACACCCAATTAAAATAACTTCATTTGTAAGATAAAAATACATTATTGTTTCAAGTCTCTGAGCCAAGTTGTAAGAGAATTCTGAACTTTTCAAAGTCTAGCCAGCATTTGGTTGAGCATTATCATGCACTTGGAGTTGATATTGACATCAATAGTCAGGAAGATAGATGTAACATTAAATGCTAAAATAAACAAATACATACATAATAATAAAACTGCATTTAATCTAAATATATGTGGAAACAAAAGCCCATTAAGGAGCATAACAGGAAAGGTTATGAGTTAAAACAGATAACATAAGAAGTAGGCTATGGCAAGTCTAGAAGGTCTTTTAGGTGAAGCTCAGATTGAGGGGGCTGGCTTTGACCAGGGGCCAAGGTCGGGCACAGGGTGTTAGTAGTGGCAATATGAATAGAGTTTCAATCTTGACTAGCTGGAGAGCTCATGCCTGCATGCACTGTTTTCCTTTGAGGGGGACCCTTACTTATTTGAGAGAGTCTTGCCTAGGATTCTTACTGTAATTTTTACCCATAGTTGGCCACTTAGGAAGCAACAGAACTTAAGAGGCAGCATTTGTTGTTCCAGAAAGGTTTCTGGGTACTTACAGTACCGTCAGAACTGTCATAAAAACCAAGAGCACTGATTTAAATTCTTCAGTGTGTTACTTAATTACCTTTTTAATTAGGATAAAATGTCTTTTTACCCTCTTCTATTTGAATACCACCATCTCTGCTTTCGGGGCCAAGTTATAAATACACTGCAATGAATAGCTCTCGCTCCCTCCCCTTTCTTTCCCCACTGAGCCAGCTGTTCCTGTGTGTTCAACTGTCAGTATCAGCGCTGCAGAGACGCTCCGAATGCTCCGTAGTAACTCGGGGAATCAGTGCTGCTCATTGCTGAGGCTGACAGCTGAACACAGCTCAGGGGAACTGCATGTGCAAGAGGAGCAGAAAGCAGAGGAGAGATTGATTCTTTGAGATGCAAAGATAAAATGCCTATAAAAATAGCCACGATCCTGCTGGGTGGGTGGTGAGGGTGAGGGCCGGGAAATGTGTTAGTCAAAGTGGGAAAGGAGCTAAAACTCAAATTTGAAAGTCCAAGGAAACATAATTTACAACACCTTATTTATTTTCACGGAAACATGTAATCCAGGTGGAGAGAATTGGGAGAAATCTCTTTTGTCTTCTGGGACCCAGAACTGAGAGACACCGATGACTGAAGTGGAGTACCATTTGCCCAGCCCTGCCACAGAAGGCTGTCTTTCCTTTAGGAAAGAGATGATCTCTCTGAGCTCTTTGCAAGGTCTCTGTGAGGGGTTCTAGGATTATAAGACATTCTAACAAGAAGAATCCTGAGATACAACATTGAAAATTACGTTTAATTACATAAAATTTATGTTACATAAAACTTACCATCTTAAACATTTTAAGTATACAGTTCAGTGCATTAGGTACATTTTATAATTGTGCAGCCATTGTTACCATTTATCTCCAGAATTCTTTTCATCTTATGAAACTAAAACTCTGAACCCATGAAACAATAATGCTCTATCCTTTCCTACCTCCAGCTCCTGTTAACCACCATTTTACTCTCTGTCTCCATGAATTTGACCATTCTAGGTACCTCATACAACTGTGACCAAACAGTGTTTTCCCTCTTGCTACTGGATTATTTTACTTAGCATAATGTCCTTAAGTTTCATCTACACCAGAGCATGTGTCAGAACGCCCTCCTTTAGGAGATCAATTTGATTGTCTATCCATCTATGGGGACACTTGGGTTGTTTTTTTTTTTCTTTAGGCTATTTTGAATAATGTTGCTATGAACGTGCCTGTACACATTTATTTTTGAGATCCTGTTTTCAATTCTTTTGAATATGTACCCCAAAGGGGTATTGTTAGATCATATGATAATTCTATTTTTAATGTTTTGAGGGTCCTCCATACTGTTTTTCATAGTGGCTGTACCATTTTACATTTCCATTACTCGTGCAAAAAGATTCCAAAACTTCTTTACATGCTTGCCACTCCCTGTTGTATCTAGTTTTATTTGATAGTAACCAAATTAATGGGCATAAATTTCCTCAAATACAATTTATTCTAGCTTCTTTATTTTGCAGATGAAAAATGGTGGGCCAGAAAATTTGTTTCTATCTAGTTAGTAGCAAGTGCTGAAATAAGAACCTAGGTCTCTTGGTCAATAACTTGAATTCAGGCCTCCAAAGTGGTCCAGGTTGTGTCTTATTTTATAAAGGGCAGTCAACAATGCATCTAACTAGACTACAGTCAACCCTTAATTTACACGGTAAAATAAGGGGCAATATATCTGCACATAGAGATACATTTTGAGACCATGGTTCTAGAGCACTGAAGAATATCCAACCTAAATAGGAGAATGAGGGGCATGTGAAAAAAATATGTCAAAAGCAGCTACAGTTTCAACACAAGCCAATCGACAATGTTCACAGTGCATACTCATAAAAGCTGAGAACCTGTAGAGTAATGAAGGGAGAAAGCATCAACAAAATCTCATGGCAATTCTATGTTGCAGCTAAAACTTGATAATATAGCATCTACCCTGTAGAAAATATATAGTAATACTGGATGATAAATTATGAGAAATCAAATGACCAGAAAATAGTGTACTGTAAAATCATCATATTGGTATTGTTGTTCTTATTAATGTGTATCTACAGGAAAAGGTATTATATAGATACTAAAATGTTATCTTCAGAGTTTGATTCATTTGTTCAGCCAATATTAATCAAATAACTACTACAGGAGAGGAATCAAGGATATAGCCCAGGATAAGGCAAATAAGGCTTTAGCTCTCTTGGAGAGTTTTTTCTAATAGGATATGAATTAACCACATTTATGCAGTTCTGGGAAAAGAACGTTCAAGGCAGAAGGAACAAGAAGCACAAAGTCCTAGAAAATGGTAAAAACTGGGACAGAGTGGGTCAGTGAGGTGGAAGGTTATGTCCCAAGATGTGATAAGAAGTTCAATTTGCCTGTAAAAGTGAGACGTTAAACCAGAGAGACATACAGTAATATCTTTTTTTACTTACTATTTTTCCAAATATGTCAATATAAGGATACATATCACCTCTATTATTAGATAAGAAATATTTTAAAATACAAAGAAAAAATACTTTCTTCATTAATGTGTTTTAAATAAAATTTAAAATGGGGGGAAGTAAATCATTAAAAAACAAGGTTACTACTGTACTTATTGAATTTTGTTATGGCCCTAACTTGAAAGTCATTACTCCACAGGTTTTCAGCACTTATAAACTTGCCCCTTGTGGCAGAGATGATGGAGAGGAGATTGGACGACTCCTGAAGGATTATCGAAAAAGGTGGCAGGAGTTAGTAATGTCACTATCTCTTGGGTAGATCTGATCTATAAAGGTGAAACCGAGCACTGCACTCAGCCTCAAAATGTGAATGCACTGGGTAATTTTTTGGTGGCATGTACTTTTAAGAAAATGTTATGTTTTCTACTCACCAAGAAAGGGACATTTTTGAGTCAGGGAAATAATGAAAACGAAGAAAGGGGCAACAGGTAATATAAGGGATAGGAATTCAAAGAATTCATAGTAATAAGCTCAATAAATTCAAATAAGACTAGCCCTTGTTCAGGCCCAAATTGTACAAGTGCCCATGTAACTGATGGCTGTGTAAGCTTAAACAGAGACCCCAAGCTTGATCTCAAATCTTTTTTGCTGTAACAGAACTCGGTGATGCTCAAAAATTATACTTCACTGACTCTTAGACTCATTTGTAAAGCCATCGCACAATCACCTCTCAAACGAATCCTGCGAGATTGAGAGAGGAACAAGGCAATTGGAATTGTACAGCAATTTCAATGTGGAATTTCTTCTCATGAGTTCATTGTTTTGTTTTGTGTGTTTGATTATTTTACTTGTGTGTTTTCTCATAACTTTTGAAATGAGATAATAAGGTAAGGAGTTAAAACGTAAGCAATAGGCATGAGAAAACTTGTAAAACATTTCTGTCAGAGTAGACTCTACTGTATGTAGAGAATGCTGAAGAGTACTATTGGCCTCAGTAATAAATTATTGAAATAGTTTTTCTTTGAAGGGAAATAATATAGTATTAAATCAGTACAAAGGTATGAAAATGAATTTGGCTCAAACTGAGTTTGTGGGGTTGTTTGAAAAGGTATTATGATATCAGACCAATTTAAAATATAAATATGAATTCCCATATATTCTTAAAATCATTCCTAAATTGACATTTGGTGAAAAATGAAAAGCTTATATCTGGATAAGTGAAGAAATATGACTATCTTTTAAAAGATATGATCAGTCATTAAAGCTTAATTTTTAAATCAATTGTGGGAATAAATAGAACTTTTTAAGTAATCAACAATTCATGATCAAAAATTATTTTCCAACACCCTATTCTCTCCTTATTCAAAGAAATCACAAGTCCTATCAAGTCTGCATTTTTAAATGTCTGGTTTCATTACTTCTGCTTTATGTACCATACTATTGCCCCATCAGTGCATAAGACATATCTCTGAGATATCATACAAATCTGACCAAGCTCTCTATCTATCCAAAGCCTTTCAACTTCCAGTCCTTCTAAGAAAAGAAAGAGAAAGAGAAATAAATCTTTACCTTGGTATATAGAATAAAACCTGCTATGACCTAGCTCTTGCCTCTCTATTCTCATGTTTTGCCATCCTCCTCTCACACACCCACATTCCAGGAATATGGAAATAATTAACAATTGTTTTGTTGAGTACCTTATGTGTACTAGGCTGGGAATGTTGCAGTTCTTGCCCTCAAATGCATTATTCCACAGGACATAAGTAAGATAGTAAATAAATCATAACTTCCTATTCTCAGAAGAGCTACACAGCAAAAATAAATAGCAATACAATACATAAGAAATAGTCAGTGGGGAAGAAAGTCCTTTGATTACAAGGTCATGGCAGGTCTCTTGGAAATGAGTACCATTTGAGCCAAGACAGGCAGTTAAAGAAGAATCAGCCATTTGAAGCACAGAGGACAAATCATTGCACTTAGGAGAACAAGAAAAGCCAAGGCCCAAAGAAAAGGAAGGAAGTGACCAAAGGAAGTTGAACAAGGTGCCTCATGGTAGATGCTCTTAGAGACATATGTGGTCTCCAGGTCATTAAAAGGTTTTTAGGCCATAATGAAGAATTGGGATTTAAAACTAAGTGTAGATGAATTTAAACAAGGAGTGATATGAACTTTTTCAAATCTCACTGTAGCCACAGTGTGGAGAATGCTCTAGCTCCAGGATGGTAGCTGAAACACCAGCTTCTGGTGTACTTCCCTGCTCATGCAGTACAAATAATATTTGCAACCAAGAGACTTTGGTTTTAAGTCCCAAATTAGTCTCTTACCAAATAGCTGATCTGGGGACTGACTGCAAGCCTGGAAGAGAGAGTATCCAAGGAAAGCAGTTCCAGCATTCCCCACAAAAAGGGTGCTGCACCTGGGCGCCATCTGGAGGATAGCAGCCATGGACAGCCTGTTCCACCTCCACCAGGTAGCACGGCTCAAGGCTTTGTATGTCACAAACCTCTGATCCAGCAACTTTCTTCATGGGTCAGTGTTGAAAATAACAATGGTAGTAATGCATAAGCAATAGTAGTCATAATTAACCAAATGCTGTCCACAGATTGTTCATGATGGACACCTTATCACCTCAGATGCTCTCATCAATTCTGTAAGGTTAATAGAAATTAACCTTCTTTAGAAATAACAAACTTCTTTTAGAAATAACAAACTTAGAGTGTCTGAGATGTTGAATCTCATGGCAGAGGAAGAATTCAAGCAGCAGTCTTGCCTGACTTTCAAGTCTACTTATTTTTCATTACACTCTGTCAAAGAGAAAATGTTTTAAAGAGGGTTTGCTTTGCATTTTTCTAGAAGAGGAGATAATTAAACTAGCACTTTAAAAACAAAACCTCATACACCATGTCTAAGTCAAAAAAAAATAAATGAGTACAGTTTTGGAAAAAAATACAGAAAAATAATTAATAAGAAACTTGAAAAATGAAAATAAAAAATTCTGTAACATTAAAAAGAAAAGAAAGGGAGATCAAAAAGTGGTGTGTCCTAATTCAAATCTCCCTGGGTGGCAGCACCAGCTGGCGAGGAAATGCCTGTTAAAGTAGGTGAGTGTCATGCTTCCCTCCCTGAAGTGACGCAGCTCCTGTCAGTGCAGTTAGAATGGCTGCTAAATGGGCCTCAAGCAAGACAAGAATGAAGACCAAATCCCTTACTCTGCAAAGCCAAAGGACAGCTAACATTTTCAAATGGCTTCATAACTAGTCATGGCACTTCTGGTCTTGAGAGCAGTCTTGATAAGGTGGGCAGGAAGGCTGTGTGACCTGAGGAGAGGTGCTGATGGCTTCCATCACCTCTGACTTCACTTAGCACCTAAAGAGTATGCAGTGTAACTCCAGTGCTAGAGATGGAAGCCTGTGAGTGAGGTACCAGTTCTACCAATAGCCCATTGGTACTTGTAATGTATCTAATTCTATCCCTAGCTTCCAGCTTTTATATTTAATTACTGAAGAAACAGAGCATGAGAGTCAAATGTCATGGCAGGTATTTCTTCTGCTGAGTGCTGATGGCTGCCCTGGCAGAGGAAAAGCAGGAACAGCGTCATCCTAGATAACTGGTGCACAGGTTATTTGTTTGGCAGGGAAAGTTTTAATCAGTGGAATGGGCACGGACTTTGGAGTCAGATATAACTAGACTTCCATGCAGAGTTCCCAGCCATTCTGTGACCTTAGGCAGGTTAGTTGAGTTATAGTGGACCACAGCATCAATGTTTATAAAATGGGAATAATAGACAACTTATAACTTATGTGAAAACATGCCTAACATAAAGGTGGTGCACAATAAATACTTGTGTTTTTTCCTCTTATTGTAGTTTCTTGTAGCAAGGAGTTTAGCCAGGAAAAACTGGTTAAACACAGCATGTCGAACAAAAACACTAAGGAGATATGTTTCCTTCACCAATACATTTAACATCGCTGAGTCTTAGTTTCAACATCTCCCAAAAGTAATTATGGAACAAAAGATAAGAATAATTATGATTCTCCTAATCTTTATTCATAAACCTTTACTCAAAGAGTTTGAGGAAAAATGTTTAAAAAGCCAGGTATTTTTATTGTTATAACATAATCATATATCTTATAGGGCCTCATCAATACCAAAAATGAACACTAAAGATAAAAAATATTTGAAAAGCAGTGTTATTCCTTTGGAAGTTGCTCCTTTCTGAAATGTATGATGATTTTCATGTTTCCTTAGATTGCTTTCTTGTGAGAATTGCTTTTATATTGATACATACCTATCCAATTCTTAGCTATTAGTACTAAAATGTGTTTTCTCTCTGGGATATAAATGATGTTCAAAGGCCAATCATTCTATACAAATGTCACCATCCTCAAGATTGATTTAGCATTTCTCCACCTTGAACAGATTCTTACATCAGTATTACTTGGAGACACCAAGCATATCAGATATACTAGTGTAATGCTTACAAAATCAATAAATGGTGGTCTTATGAGTCTCGTTATGTCTATTTTATTGATTGAGTTTTTATTAGATCTGTAATTACAGTTCAAAAATACAATTTGATGATCTTAAAAAAGTATTAACTCTTAAATCTCCTAACTATAGGGCCTTGAC
>PVKM010021527.1:0-22590 GCA_004027735.1 Carollia perspicillata | reverse complement strand
GGAACTGGAGAGCATTATGTTAAGTGAAATAAGCCAGGCAATGAAAAAGATCTTACTGCCTGAGATCTCACCTTTAACTGGAACCTACTCAACAAAACAAGCAAGCAAAATACAAACAAAGACATTGAAATAAAGAACAAACTGACAGTAACCAGAGGGGAGGGGAGGAGGGATAATAGGGGGAAGGGCCATCAAAGAACATGTATAAAGGACACATGGACAAAGCCACAGGGAGTAAGTTCGAGGGTGGGAAGCAGGCATGGGTGGGGTGGGGGGGGGCATGGTGGGGTGAAAATTGAGACAATTGTACTTGAACAACATAAAAAAATGAAGGGAGCAGCCTTTTGCTTTACAGGAAGTAGGTTTACCCCACCACCTAAACAAACAACACCCCCCCCATCATCACTACCATCAATAGCAATAAAATAGAAAAAGATATAAAACCAACCATTGTCAAGACACTGGAAACCAGGCAATGAAGGACAACGATTTCTAAGGCATACACAAAGAAAGAGAGGGTGGGGGGAGAAAAAGGGAAAGAAAGAAAAAGAAAGGGGAGGAAGGAAAGGAGAGAAAAGGAAGGGAGGAGAGGAAGAAAAGGAAGGGGAAGAAGGAAAGAAGAGGAAGGAGAGGAAGGAAAGGGAAGGAAGGAAAGGGAGGAAAAAGGGAATGAGACGAGCCTTGAAATCACCTGCAGCTTACTGACTTAAGAAAATTTCCAGGCCAAGCACAGAAGGCGTGTATGCAGGCACAGCCCAGCAGACCCCCTGATTTTTGCCTGTAAAATACAAGTTGTGTCCTATGGAGACACAGTTCATGTGGGCTGCAAACACAGAATGGTTCAGCATCTATTTCTAAATTCAGTATTCTTTATCCACCTGTGTATGTGTGTTTTTCAAATTCTCCTTTGAACAAACAGTAACATCTTACTGGTCCCTCCATGAACTAATGAGTTGAGTAAAATCTTTGACTCATGTTTATTTTATATTTATGTGAGAGTTGTGATTTTATCTTTAAAAGACCATGTTCTTCAGCATGAAAACTCAGGAATAACCTAGGAGACCAGCAAACCACACTGGAAGGGGCATTTATTATTAGCGCCCACTAAATGCTAGGTACTTTCACATATGTTATGCAACAATCCTAGAAGGTATATATAATTGCCATTTTTCAGATGGCAAAAACTGAATTCAGAGAGGTTAAGTGATTTTTCCCAAGGTGACGCAGCAAGTGAAGTGTGACCCACACTCTTCCCACACTCTTATTTGAATATCTAAAGCCCATACTCTTATTACCCCAGTTTGTTTTCAAAAAGGGAGGGCATGAGCTGCAGGAATATGTGTGTGCCTTATTTGACCCACACTCTTATTTGAATATCTAAAGCCCATACTCTTATTACCCCAGTTTGTTTTCAAAAAGGGAGGGCATGAGCTGCAGGAATATGTGTGTGCCTCAGGGATGAGACAATAAATTTTTAGAGTGTGGGAAAGAAACATACTTTCTGTATCTTATCTATAACCAAATTATTCTGCCACTGCTTGATAAATAGATTGACACTTGTACCCTTGCCCAGTTTGGTTATCATGAGGGGTCCCAAAGTCTCCTGAGGGAAGAGGGGGGTTTCCCTGACATAGAGATGTCAGCAGTGGTATTCTCAGGCATACATTTGCTCCCAGGCTACTGCAATGGCCAGTGGTTTAACATTTATTCATATAAGTAGACCGACAGAATATAATCTAGTTTCAACTAAACTAAAATTCGTAAAATACACAAATGGCTTTAAACAATTTATGCCAAAAGTATCAGATCTAAGAAGATGGTATAATGTAATTGCAAGAGAAGACAAAGAAAATGGTAGAACTCTCTAACATGCTCTAAACATTATTATGGGTGGTAATATAGGTAAAAACAATATATGTGGTCATTGCCAGAGGGAGTTGGAGGGAAGTGGAAGAGGGGATGGGGGGATAAGTGGTGATGGATAGAAAAGAAAAAATAATGATAAATGTATATATGTATATGCATACAGCTGTGCATGCTTCAGTCTTTTTAATTCTTCCAATGGTGTTTGCTATCAAAAGTTAGGTGT
This sequence comes from Carollia perspicillata, assembly GCA_004027735.1. Taxonomy (NCBI): domain Eukaryota; kingdom Metazoa; phylum Chordata; class Mammalia; order Chiroptera; family Phyllostomidae; genus Carollia; species Carollia perspicillata. The sequence goes on along the minus strand of PVKM010021527.1, from coordinate 20,501 downwards.
ACTCCCTGACTCATGATCAGTCTCACAGTAAGAATAGATCAATGGAACAGAGTAGAGCCCAGAAATAGACTCACGTAAATAGAGTCAGCTGGTCTTTGACAAAGGAGCAAAGGCAATTCACGGGAGAAGAGAGTCCTTTGAGGCTCTTCTTTTGGTGCCAGAACAACTGGACATCCACATGCGAGAAAATCAATCTAGACGTAGACCCTTAAACCCTTCACAAAAATTAACTCCAAATAGTTCATGGGCCTAAACGTAAAATGTAAAACTAAAAGAAGTCTTAGAAGATAACATAGGAGAAAATCTAGGTGACCTTGAATATTGAAATGACTTTTTAGGTATAATACCAAAGGCATGATCCAAATAATTGATAACATGGACTTCATTAAAATTTCAAAATTCTGTTCTGCAAAGGTACTGTCAAGAGAATGAGAAGACAAGCAATAAACTGGGAAAAAATATTTGCAAAAGACATATCTGATAGGGGACTGTTATCCAAAATATACAAAAACTATGAATTATTTTCTTATTTAACAATAGGAAAACAAACAACCCAATTAAAAAATGAGCAGAATACCTAAACAGACACCTCACCAAAGAAGACATAAAAATGGCAAATCATATGAATAGATGCTGAATGTCGTATGTCATTAAGGAAGTGCTAATTAAAATGACAATGAGATCCCACTACACACCTATTAAAATGGTCAAAATCAAGAACACTGACAACACCAAATGCTGGCAAGGATAGAGCAACAGAACACTCATTCTTTGCTAGTGGGAATGCAAAATGGTACAGCCACTTTGAAAGATAGTTTGGCAGTTACTTACAAAACTAAACATACTCTTACACAATCCAGCAACTGGGCTCCTTGGTTGTTCCTCAAATGAACTGAAGATTTAGGTCCTCCCCAGAACCCGCACACAGATGTGTATAGAGCTTTATTGATAATTGCCAAAACTTGAAAGCAACCAAGATGACCTGCAGTAGGTGAGTGGATACACTGTGGTACATCCAGACAATAGAGTATTATTCAGCGATAAAAAGAAATGACCTACCCAACTACCAAAAGAGTGGAGGAAACTTAATTGCACACTGCTGAGTGAAAGAAGTCAATCTGCAAATGCTACAAAGTGAATGATTCCAGCTACACAACGATCTGTAGAAGGCAAAACTGTGGAGAGACTAAAAATATCAGAGGTTGCCAGGAGTTAGAGGATAAATACATGGAGCAAGGAGGATTTGGGGGGACAGTGAAGCTACTCCGTAGGACACTATACTGTAGACACAAACCGTTACACGTTTTGTCAAACTCCATAGAATGTACACTACCAAAAGTAGTGATTGACTCAGAATTATGACATGTCGATGTAGATTCATCTGTTGTAACAAATAAACGTCTCTGATGTAGTGCTGATAGTAGGGGAGGCTATGCATATGTGGAAGTAAGGGTATATGGGGTAGGTCTGTACTCTCTGCTCAATTTTGCTGCTAATCAGAAAATGAGGAAAGGTAGTTCCCTAAAAATAACCCAGGGAGTTATTACAAAAAGAAGATGAACTGTGTGATGGACAGTTACAAAGAACTGATTTTCTACTCTGTTTTGGAAGACAGGAAAGGAATCAGGAGGAAGCAGTGGAAGGATGAGACAGATTTTGGAGTAGGACAAGATCTGGGTTCAAATTCTCATTCTGCCTCATTCTAACCGCCTCGCCTTGGACAGGCTCCTTAACTGCTCTAATTTATGACCTCATCTCAGCATGATGGCTGGGTCTTTCCTCACTGCCTTGCCTGATAATACAGCAGATGGTCCGCTGTGCACATGCAAGTAGGCTGGAGACCGTGGGGTCATGTGAGAAAGGCTCACGTACATGAGCTTGCATCATTGGGAACTGGGAATGTTTGAAAGTGGGTATCTCTTTTCAGGCCACTTAGAGGGCTGTTTGGAGATTATCTGAGCCTCTGTTCTGAGGCAGCTGGAGCCTCTCAGATAAACTGTCTAAATACCCCAAACCATTGGAACTTTCTATCCTCATCATCATCTCAGGACCTGTCTGTGTTCTCCATCTCCTCTTTGGCCAACACATTTCCACTTGATGAATCCTTTGTACACGTCAAAAGCAAGCAAACTGTTTTCTCTCCTTAAAAGCATTTGCTTAAAGATGAAGGGCTCCAAGCAAAGATTAACCCTAACAAAGTGATCATCTGTAAACAGTTCTCCCAGATACCTGCTGCCCCGTTAGCACTGCCAGCTCCTATTGCTCCTCCTCAGCCCTGGGGTGTCTGTCTGCAGGGGCCTTCGGATAACAGATGGATGTAAACAGTGAACTCTCAGCGGTGAAGTCAGTTACTTGGGTTCCTGGCAGGCAACATTCTCGAGAGTCCTGCAACTGCTGACTTTATATACAGGTGGCCTCCCAAGTTAACAAAAGCTCCGCTGGTTAGACCACCATGAAAAGCAGATTACTGGTCCTCCTGCTGTTTTCTCAAGCTTACCTCACCCAGACATTAGCTAATGCACCCATTTATTATGTCATCAGGTTTTTAAATATATCTTGGAAAGTTATAGATGGCATCCACCCACAGAGATACTCACATAGTGGTGGAAAAGAATAGTGGGAGAGTTTAATAAGACATTGAGACATCCAGGGTAAGAATGTTCTGGAAAGACATCAATAATGGCATAACACACTAGGGGAAATCTTAAGAGGCATTGCTCATTAAGTCATGAAGGCACAGAATTTGGGCACAGAAAGAAGTAAGAACAGCTTAGGACAATGACATTTTCTTGATATTTTTAGAGTAAATATATTTGGGCTACAATTTGATTTTTTTAACAGTAGTTTTAATTTCTGTAAAAATTTTCAAAAGTAATTCTTTCCAACCAAATTCACCCCCCCAAATTACCTCAGTGTATACTTTGGGAGAATCTATTCATTTCCAGGATTTATTCAAGGATAGTTTGAATAAAATGACACCATGCATAGGTTCAAGCAACATATAACATAGATTTTAGTTTTGGGGGACCTCCAATCCTTCTTTTCCTCATATCACTCTACTTCATTCGACTTCTAGGAGCAACTCCTAAAATGAGAATTTTTAAGAAGGTATAAATAATGAAAGATGTATGTCTATACAATGAGATACTATGAAGCTATGAACAATTGTGTTGTAGAATCACATTTCTTGAAGTGTGGTTTGAGAAAGAATGGCATCAGAATCAGCTAGGGGTGCCTATGAAAATTACAGACTTCTGGATACCCCTCCAGACTCACTGACTCAGGATGTCTGGGCAGAAAAACTAAAAATGGGCAGTTGAACATCCTTTCTGGTGCTTCGTAAGCATAGCAAATGTTTGGAGTCATTATGGTAGAAAAATACATAACATTGTAAAAAAATGTTTTCTATAACAGGTGCAGGACAATTCCAATTTTGTAAAAATAACAAAATGCATAAAAGTGCTTAGAATATGAAGCTAGAAAGCAGAATGGTGCTCACCAACTATGAGCAGCAGTTATTTCTGGGATGTAGGATAATAAATGATTTTTATTTTTCTAGTTTGTAACTTTCAAATTTTTCTATATGGAAACAATATATTTGGGGAAAATATCTTCGTTTTCTTTAAAACATTGGCGTGTATGTAGGTGCTGAGGAAAAGCCGTATGGCCATGGCTTGTTGTAAAGCAAGAATAAAGGAAGAGGCAGGAAGATGGAAACGTGAGGCGGATGGAACTAGAAAAGGGTCCTCGGTGAGGGAGGAAGACTGGGAGGCGGGAAGGAAGGGCGAGCTTCAGCCCCGTGAATCACATGTTGGACAAGTACCTGGAGCCGCGTTTTTAAAAATGCCTTGAATGTTTGTGGAAAATGTTTAAATATTTCCCAGGAAAATGGTTAAACCACAAACTATAGATCTTGATCTCTGTTGTACTTCCACTTAAGGCTACTTCTTATAATGATGTATTCACTGAGAAAATATTTCCCATGTCTCACAGAGGAGGAATGGATCTATCTCTGACCTTTTCCAGAGCAATTAATGAACAACTACTCACTGGGCATCTCCTACATGCCCAGCTTCGTGCTATGGGCTGCAAGAGGTAAAAGCAAAGTGTGAATTGGAACCTTTTCTGATGTTTATTTTGTATCAGGGAGAGCATAACTTAGTTGGAAAAAATGCAAGTCCATGTGCCTTAAGCAGTTAGCACAGTGGCGCTGAAGTTGTGGGCGAGGACTGTGGGACACGGGGGCACCTTGACATCGGAGGAGCAGCTCACGCACTGACCTGAAGGACTGTGTTCAAAATGAGGGGGGGTCCGCCATGGTTCCTGACCACTTCCCATCAAGTGTGGTTCCAGTGAGGAGAGTCTTACCAGAGAATGCAACTGAGAGAAAGAAGTTTCTCCGTATCTTGTTTCTGAAATATAAATGTACACCATGTTTCCTCAATATTACATCGAAGAAATAAATGACAGTACTCATTCAGGACGCCAACCCATTTTGCAAATGGTGCCTTATTTTATGTTTTATACATGGCTAGCACCATATGCCCTAGACTCTTTCGTGTGACATGTCTAATTAATTAGCATATATTTTGCTAGGCACTGTGCTAAGTATTAGGAAATGTTCGTTCTATCAGGGTTTATTTAGAAACCGAATGCTTTGCATTTATTTGGTCTCCTGTTCAGGAAGCCAAAATGACTTACACACTCATATCTCATCAATATCACCTTTCATATCTTTTCTAATCCCATGATTAAATAGCTGTGTCTATGATTCTGTCCCCGACAGACCACGAAAACAGGCAGCAAGTGCATGTAACACTTCGCACTTCAGTGCATCTGTGGCAGAGGAAAATCAATGGAACAAATAAGCATCGGGCGCTGCTGTCAAACCACACACTAACACCTGTCTATTATATGGTAATACTGGGAACACATTAAGAGAAGTGAATTTATAGTTTTAAAATTGCATTACATATCCCATTAATTTTTCCAGCATTATCTTGAAATAGAAAGTGCAGAAAGGAATTCATTTTTCCTGTTTTGCTGATAGAATACATGAGATGTTGAGATGCTGATTATTTGTGGTTATGGAGGGTGTGGCAGGGAAATGATTATACTCAAAGCAACTGGCTGACCTAGTTGGTCTAGTGAAAGAAATGATCAACTCAGTAAGGAGGGGGAGGATCTAATGCAGAGGAGAGGTTCTGCCTGAGCAGCCATTGCACCGATTGGACTTACGTCACGACGGCCCCTACAAAAGCCATGTGGAGGTCAAACACTGGCTTTTTCTCAAGGCGTTGAAACAATTGATTCAGTTAAACCAAAAAAAAAAAATATATGGTCGCTTCAATTTAAAAAATTACAAATCATTTGTCTTGTTTGAGTAGAAAAAGGAACCAGTTGATTGTTTGAAGTTTCAAAAAGGGGCAAGGAATTATCTACTATCAAATGTATGTGATGCCTGTCTAATCATTTATTCTCCGGAATGAGCATTCCTTGTTGAATAAATAAGCCCGCCTATAAAACACAGGCTCTGATGGGCTCTGAGTTATTCTCGAGTATCAGGCCTATTTCCTAGAATTCTCCACATTCTCTTCTCTTCCCTGTGTCCCACCGCTGTGAGCAAGGAGGACTACACTGGTTTCCCCAAGGGCTTCTTGCACAAAAGCAGAAGAGGAGGGTCATTTCCTATTGTTTGTGGATGGTATTTGTGAAAGCCAGACAACTTTCAGGAGATTGTTCTTATTGGTTGCATTCCAACACACCTACATAGGTTTGAAAGCCAGAGGTCATGACCTTGAGCAAGTAACTAAGCCCTTTTGTTAAGAAGAGGGTACTAACACCTATTTGGTAGCTCACTGGACAAAGTTGTTTATCTTCTCAGAACTTCAGTTTCCTTCTTTAGAAAATGAGGGTAATATGAATACTTGCTTCACAGCATCTTAGACCAGGCACTGTACCAGTGCTTTGCCTATATTATCTCATTTAATTCTCACAACCATCCATGAGACAAGTATAAATTATCACTCCCATTTTAAAGAGGAGGAGACTAAGACACAGTAACCTGCCCAACATTAACGGGTACAGACAAAGGGTGAACCCAGGTCTGTATGATACTCAGGTCTGTGCTCTTAATCCACACACTGTGCATCTTCTTCTTTACACACATGTCCATGGGAAGTCCAGCTTTCATATCATAAGTAGATGGCCTGGGGCAAGGGTCCAGTAAGCCTCAGGGCTGCCAGGCACATGCATTTGGAGGACAGTGGCCTAAAGAACCCTTTTCCCACGTCAGCTGGTATTACTCATTCAGCGTGGGTTGTTAGATGAAACCTCAGCTGCGTTAGTGTTAGCATGGCCTATGGACCTGGGTATCATGGGGTGAGCCAGAAAGTCGCCAACATGGATAAGGCATGTTCTCTTTCAAAAGATGTTTCTATTCCAAGTGGCTAGCATCAGACCACCGAATGAACCGCAGCTTGTACACACAACCCCTCTCTTTAGTGAGCATCAGTGCAGAGCAAAATAGAGAGGCTCTCCTCTCCCACATCTCTCCTAAGGAAGCTTAGTAACTCTCCTTACTGCTTGCGGCCCCTACTTCAGAGCTGGAGAAAATGCCTGGTACCCAAGGCAACCAGGGCGCAGAGCCACAGCCTACCCACCACATACTCCCAGGTTTGCTTCCATCAGTTATCTCCCACCACTTGAACTTCCGTGGGCCTTGTGGAATTAGTGCTGCTGGACAAGTCCTGTTACCACCACGTTGCAGAGAATCGCCAAAAGCCTCACAGCCCTGGGGTAGGGAGGGGGCTAAGCCTCTCTCTGAGACCTCACCACCTCCATCATCTCTTTTATATCCCCTTCCCCACTTTCAGCGCTGCCCCCCACGCAGACCCCAAAGATGTCTACCTTCTTTGGCTGTGTGCCTGTGCCCCTCTCAGCAACCCCTTCCCCACACCAGAGCATATCCATCTATTGTCCCACTCCCAGCTAATCTGATAAAGAAATTTATCCTGCTGTGACAATGATTTATTATGTGACATGCAACAACTTACCAAAGTTTTTTATTTTTATGATTTTTTTTCTTTGTATGGCCCCTGAGTGCTTAGCAATATCCATATGTAAAAAGAAACTGTATCTTTAGCTGTTCTCACATCCTAAAAGAGATCTCCCTAGAACCTTGACAGAGGTTCCCAGCACTGCACATGAGAACAGGAATTAATGTCCTGTCTTTATTTTATTTTTTTAATGTCCTGTCTTTAGTCAGCATGTACTTGGGAACTCATGCCCTCTGCGTCAGTGAAAAGTCCCCCTGAAGAGCATCTATAAATGGTTGACTGCATGTTTCAGTAGGACCGATAGACTAATTGTTCTTAGGGTTGGGTTTGGTTTTTCTTTGTAGGGAATTCATATCCCTATGTGCCTATTTCTTCTCCTTGTGTAAACTCTTGTTAAAAACTTTAAATGTATATATTATAAGCAAGACTTCCTAGATGACATCCCTGGGACTAGATGCATAATTTAACTTTAGGTTGAATTCACACAGGCAGGGACATGGTGAGTTGAAATAATTACTGAGATAATTCAGCTAAAAGGGCCTTTTTCTGCCACTAAGGGAATAGCATTTCCCCGTGGGTCAGAATTTTCCAGATTGGCCGTTTGTCTTGTTTTCCACTCTCTTTTTTTGCCTGTGTAAATTATTTTTCAACTTGAATTAATTTTGTTTTTCTGGTGGAGATGGGGGCACTGGGGAGGAATGGAGAAGGAGGAATGGGGGAAACCACACTTCATTCGTGGACATGGGCCCACATCCAGTTCAAGGCCCAAGTAGGCTTCGCTTCTATGTTTTCCATTCCAAATCTTCACCTTGGTCTGGTAATTAGATAAAGTGAGACAAATGGGCCATTTGGCCCTGTGGTACTTTAATCACATTGACTCCAGAACAAATGCTTCCTTTCTCAGTAACGAGTGCATGCCAGATCCAGGAGACATTCATTTCCATGCACTGGCTTTCTGGGCCCAGGTGATTGAATTCCTCTCCCATTTGCAGCATAAATGTGCTCTCTGTCACCGGCCATTTCAAAGCAGAAATGTTGCCTTAAGTTTGGCACGACCTGGGGAGAGCCTGCCTCATTCGGGGATGATAGCTCCCTGCGCAAGCTTTGTTATTGGCATAATCATTCTCTCAAATGGATCCCCGGAGGTTTTTTGCCTTCCCTAGCTGCTGTGCATTTTCTCAGATGGGTTTTAGAAATAAACAACAAAAAGTTCCTGAAGTCAAGGAATACTCAGAGTTGGCATCATTGTCGAGATGAGTTGAGTATCACAGGGACGGAAAGCAGAAAGGTGCCAGGGAGAGGGAGCACTGGGGATTCAGTGTTCCGTGGATATGGAATGTCAGTTAGGGAAGATCAAAAAGTTCTGGAGATGGACGGCGCACAACAATGTGAATATACGAAATGCCATTGAACTCTACACTTCAAAATGGCTAAAATGGTGCTCTAGCTGAGATGGCTCAGTTGCTTGGAGCATCATCCTGTACTCCGGAGGGTGGTGGGTTCATTTCCTGGTCAGGGCACATGCGAAGATGGCGGCTTCAGGCCCCGGGTGAGGTTAGACAAAATGGTAAATTTATTGTGATGTATATTTTATCACAATAAAAAATAATGAAAAAAGTCAAGTTCACTTTCGGCATTGGTCAACATTTTATAAGACAGCTTCTACTGTCACAGAACTGTTTCTTGAGCTCCAGCCTCTCCCCTTGGTGATGCTGACTTTTCTGTGCCCATGGGAGTCTGTTGTGGCTACCTTTGCACATTACTATTCAAAGATCTGGTCAAAGATACAGAATGGCAGAATATAGGCTACGTGAAGTCAAACTGAAAATAAGAATGGCTTTCCTAACAGGTTGTCTATTGATATAGGACGAGGGCTGTGTCTGTGGATTCAGTCATAACTCAAGGCTCTAGAAATCTGAAGCTCCTAGCTGTTTTGAAATGTACATGGAGAACTTGGAATTCCTCCCGGGTTTGAGGTGAGTCTTAGCTAGATCTTCAGACCTTCTTTCCATAACCCCTGTGGATGTGCTTTTCACAGACCCTCAAACTATTGGCTTTTCCTCATGCATTTTCTCATACCCTCAAACTATTGGCTTATATCTAATATAGTGACTTAGATAAGAGACATTGTTCTACATTTAAATAAAGTCAAAAAAGGTTCGCCAAAGAAATGTATTCCTTCCCAGATAGTGTACAAGGCTTTGTTTCTTTTGTGGGAGGGTCATGGTTTTGTTGGTCTGTTTCCTTTTATTTATTTGCATACCAAAACCCTTCGTCAGTATATTTTAACAAAGAGATGGAACTGACAGGAGAATAAAATAGGGGTCTCTACAAAGATTTTCAGAAATACCTTAATATGTTCTCTAAAGCATTTTTCTTTCTTTAAAAAAGAAAGCAATTACATTTCTTGCAACCCCTAAGGAATTTCGCTTAAGTGCAGTACATTGCTCCAAATGGAAAACAAAGGGAACAGCGAGGATGCCACTCCCCCCACCCCTCAGCAGAATACCAATCAGTGTTAATGCTCCCCCACACCTTCTGCTCTGCCACTATTTCCACAGTTAAGTGGTTACCCAACAGCAGCGCTGACACCGGTACCTGTGCTCTTGCATCAAAACCTCGCTTAATGAGACCAACTTGTGCATAGCAACTGCTGTTTTGAATCATTTCTACAGACAAGATGAAGTCGTTGTGGATAGGCGTTGCATCTTTTTCAAATTATTAATCTGAAAAGCCCACAATGGCTCCCAGCCGATTCGAAGCATGAGCATTCAGAAAGATGCACGGGCTGTGGGAGTTGCCACCAAACCCTCTGAAAAGAGCACTTCAGCCTGTCTCCGAAAGATTCAGGGTCTGCGGGAGCAAGGGACCTTGACACCGTGACTGTGCTGTCGGTAAATGGACGCTGCCCCTGACACACGACACTTTGAGTGGGGAGACCAAACACAGGCATGTCAGTACTTTCAAGCCTTTAACTTTTACGTGATGCCCTCAGTCACTGAGCCACAAGTTCAAGGTTTTTGCAGTTGTTTTACTTGGATCCTATTAAATGTTAGGGTATTATTACCTCTAGTTTATTAATCTGCCCCCGACAGTACCAATGTGTTGGGTACTCCCAACATATTTACAGCACCATGTGCTTTATTTACATGTTGTCTGCATCATAAATGTTCAGCAATTTGTCGTTTTCCCTGGTTCGGACCTCAGAATTCTGACTCGATATCTCTGCTGCTCTATATGTGAATCCCCAACATCCTTTCTATACCCCCCAAATAAGAGAAAAGGAGACCTCACAATAAAGAGCTGAAATGAGGTGATAGCATATTAACTGGAACTTTAAATGAAAGAGAGGCTTTTAATAACTAAGTCCATCTTCCTACAGAAGGAAATCTGACCATCTTGATGAGAAAAAAAAGTCATCTTGTTCATGAATGGCTGAGTATTTTACCTGAGTCTGAAGTCTCTATGTGATGAAAAGAAATGGACGGATTCTCTTTAAAGAAAGAAACAAGATGACAATTTAGATGGTGTCATTGACTGACCTCCAGGAGAGATCAAGAATTGATTCCCAAACGTCGTTCAATGGATTCATAATGCATTGCCTGGAAAGCAAGAAAGTCAAATAAAATATCCTAATCATGTCCTGAACTGGCCATGAACAGAGTGGGGGGGAGAGAGGAGAAGGATACAGCTGACTCACACATAGGGTCTGTGTAGTCTTTTCAGTTTTCATTGAACTGCTGGGGTTGATAAGGAATATCAAGAACTCCTAAAAAAACATAGTTTAGTTCATGCATAATCAGAACAGCAGCAGTTATAGTGGCTAATTCAACCCAAAGAGACTGATACTTGCGTTTAAAGTCATTTTTGTCTTGTTCCTCTAGGTTGCATTGCTATCTTTAGCCTTAACACCTTTTTATTGCTTTGTTTCTTGGATGTTTCATCTTTATAGCAGATCCTCAATTTTGTCTTCAAAAATCCTAAAATTTTGTCTCCTAAAATCCACTTAGGCGTTTGCCACTTTCTTTGTATTCTACCCTTTTTTTTAATCTGGAATTTCATGGAAGAGAGTGTTCCAAGGTCCCATCAGGTGTAGCCAGCTGTTTGCTGAGTTATTTCAAATGGAAAATTGATCCAAAAGCACAAAGATATTTTTTCAGCTTTTAAAAATCTTTTCCAGGAGAAATGAAACAAAAGGGTGCACTAAAGGAGTGTGTGTGTGCGTGTACTGAGGAAGCAAATGTGCACAGAAAATCACTTTCCTGTGTTCAGGATAAATGCTCATCCTATATTGACAATTGGCTCTACTACCCCAAAATTATTCCTAAAAACTATATAATAGCAGGTCTACACATGTCTCTATTCTGCCTGTTGCTTGAATCTTCTGCCAATGTCTAGGTATCTTTTACGAGTTGAATTTTGTCCCTCCCAGAAAAATAAATTGAAGTCTTAAACCTCAGAATGTAAAAACTTATTTGGAAATAAGGCCAGTGAAGATGTAACTGGATAAGTCAAGATGAGGTCAAGATGAGGTAAGTCAAGATGAGGTCAGGTGCTCTTATAAGAGGAGGGAGATCTGGACCTAGAGACACACGGGGAAAAGGACCACGTGAAGGTGGAGGCAGAGCTCAGCGTGATGCTGCCTGCTGCTACCAGAAGCTGGAAGAGGCAACGAAGAACCCTTCCCTGCGGGATTCAGAGGGAGCATGATCCTGCCCCAGCTTGATTTCGGATGTCTGGCTCCCAGTAAGAGAATAACTTGCTCTTGTTTCAAGCCATCCAATTTGTGCTACTTTGGTAAGTAAACCCTAGCAAACTAATACAACACTCAGCAATCTCCAGTTTCCAATGGAGATTTGAAACTCAAGACAGCCCTTTTAAACTGGAATATAAGACAACCCATGCAGGCTCTCACTTGTACATGGACCTGAGACACACTCATGCACCCTTTCCCCCTGCAACTTCTAAGAAGACTGTTACTTTCCAAGCTGCACCCCTTAATGCTTCTGCCATACACCTCTTCCGCCAAACACATGCACTTTAGACTTCTCAGGTGTGATTTAGAAACCAGTGTCTGAGGTGCCCCCAAATTACAGAGGCCATATCTCCTGCTCTCTGGGCATTTGCTTTAAGGCACCTCTTTCTCCACTTGGATTCCAGAAACTCTCGAATTTATATATGAAGTGACTAGAAAAGATGAAGGAAAGCTTCTGAATCCCAATTATAATTTTCTGTGATGGAGACTATGAGGTCAGAGGCCCAGTCCCTGCAATCAATTGTGGCCAGGGGAGCAGGATGGTAAACTTCAAATATCACTGCCAGAAACAATCGATCCCTGGGGGTGGAGAAGCCTCAGGGAAGGGGGCTGTGGGCTGGGTGGGCACACTAGATGGGGTCTGAAGCACACCCTTGAATGGAACAGTGTCTGTGCTTCCTGTTCACCACACGGTTCTAGAAAGCTCCAGTCCTTCTGGTTCTCCAACACCTGCTGTTCATATTCCACACAGACTGCCTCCTTCTGTCGATGTATTCTTTCTTAGATGGGCTAATGCCACTGACTAGGCTGCAGTCCATTTCTCTCCAGACCTCCAGGTAGCCACTAGTCTCTTGTAAGTAACTTTGCATATATTTGATTCCATGCATTAATGTGGCTATAACTAATCTGACTACATTCTGGGGGAGAGTAACCTCTGCCATTTACATTCCTTAAGTTGCAAAACCTCAGTAACATTTAGTTCCTTAAAATTCAGTGGCTCTTAGTGCCATTTATAAGCAAAATTTAACTCACTTAAGAATAAATTGCATTAGTGAGTTTATGGTTCTTAGGAGAATAAAGTAATCTTTGAATTTCATAAATAAAACATGCCATCTTATGAACAAACCAAAGCACGCAGTGCACGTTGATCTCAGAGTCTTGATTTTCCCAACATCTCAGTAAATCTGAACAGGTCCACTCACTCCTCTGTGCTCACAATCCCCCATTTGAAAAATGAGCATTAATCTCATTAAGCAACTAATAACCTGAGCGCGTCTGGTAAAATTCAGATAGTTGAGACTGACCTCAGATCTACTGAATGAGAATTTCTGGGCTGGAGCCCAGGGCTTCTCATGCACAATGAATAGAAGAATTACTAAAAGCCAACACGATCCCTTGCAGTTCAAGCATTCTATGAGTCTGTGTTCCTAAATTAATAATGTTTCTAATTCAAATGAACTGCATATGTTTCCATTGCCCCTCAAAATTTCTGCCCAACTTTTTTTTCTCGAAAGGAAATAATTATTTTTTACCCAGTGCACCAAAGTTCTAGAAATAGCATACACCACTTGGAGTAAAAGAAATTTGCTTCATAAACACACATCAGGAAGTGTATTGATTTGAGGGTAATGGAATCTGAATTCCAGCTCTGGCACTTCCTAACCAGTTCTACATTTTTGACAAATAACTTAATTTCTGTTCCAGGGAATGTTTACTCCTCAGGAAAATGGAAGTGAACATTCGCACTTTGAAGGTAGTTGTAATACTGAGAAGTACGTATAACAGCATCACGGTGAAAAGCAGGGACTTCAGAAGCAGTCTGGCTCCAAATCCTCACTCTGCCACTTACTCGCTGGGGTGGCTTAGAGTCGATTTCTGACTCTTAGCTTCAGTCTCCTCATTTGTAACAGAGCAACCAGCATCACAGAGCAGAGAGCTGGAATCTGGTATCGAGTGAGTTAATATGTGAGAAGTGCTCAGAGTGGGGCTTGGCACTTAGCAAGCTCTATCTAAGTGCTGGTTAAATTAAAAACAAGATTCCATACATGACAGTGTTTTGTAAAGGACTGACCAAATGTAAGGAATTAAGAAAAAAAACATGGTATTAATAATCCTGTTCAAAAGCATCCAGGAAGTCACAGAACTCTCGAAATGTCTCTGAAGTCACAATAGAAATAAGCTTTAGAATCCATTTTCCAAGTCATCAATTATCCCTTCTGCTGTCATAATTAATTCCTATTGTTATACTTAATAATGGCCAACATCATCATCTTAGGGGTTATTGTTTTATTCTATTAAGCTATTTCATTACGCTCAAACGGGCTGAGGGAATGTATGTAATTGACTTGTGAAAATTATTCAATTTGCAAAAGAAATTCATCCAACATTAAGAGAATTGGGTCAAAGAAAAGCCACGCTAACTAAATTATGCGGCCCTTCTAGTTGCTTTCCCACTCTCCTAGAGAACATTTTATTTTTATCAACTGGATAGGCAATTGAACGTTTCCTGCCCTTCCCTAGCATAAGATCTAGCCCACCCGTGGGCTGACAGTTGGAGAAATAGAAGCAAAGTGTTCCCATCAGTCTGCAAACAGTGAACAGAGCTTTCCTTGGCTCTCTGCTCCTACTGTGCAGTGGCTAAAATGCAAAATGGATAGTATACAATGGTGAAAAAATGGGTACTATGCAATGGAAGTGTGTCTGTTTCTTTTGAAAAGGAGATAATCAGACATGTTGCTTTTCATGAAGAATCCTAACCACCCAAATAAACGTGCTAGTGACCAGGACTTGTGGGAATGACTTTGGTTCTTATTCTGTTGCATGCCAGCTATGGGACCTTGGATAAGTTACTGAACTGTTGGCGATCTCAGTTTACTCATCTGTAAAATAGGTGAAGTGGAGAAGATGGTCTTTGGGAATATAAACATAACATAGAAGGTTCTGAGTAGGCAAATTCCATCCCACCTTATAAATCTCAGAGCAGGAAGAATACCTTTTACTGTCATAGATGTGAACCAACTGTGAAAATTATATGAGACCAGCTACATAAACTGTATAACATTAGTCATGGATCTACGTGTTCTGCAACAGAGTAAAAATTGCAGATTTCCCAAGTTAGAGGAGAAAACCCTACTACTACCACATACAAGTCACCTAAGCCACTCCACCACACACTACATTGTGTCACAGTAATTCCATGACCAAGAGTAGCAGAATGGTGAGACTAGAGCCCACCTCTTTTGCTAGGCAAAACAGTTTTCATTCTGGGTGACAAAGAGGTGTGGGGAGAGATTTAATAGTTCCTGTGTCTCACCGCATGTACACGTGGACAAGTGGAAGGCTCAGGCACTGTGGTCTCACTGAAGTCATGCCATGAGTCATCACTTCTATTACCTCTAAATAGCTGACTCTTCCATGCAGGCTGGTCAAGAATTCATATTTTAAAACCTTTGCCAGAATTATCTTTTTTCTGTGCTGGAAGTTAGTTTGAAGTTGATTTTTCTTCTTTAGTGTGAGCCCTGCAGAATGGTTCACACTACTTGGTAAGAACCATCAGGGTTTGGTGACAGATTTTAGCATTTGTGTAATACTAACAAGATATTTCAACATAAACAAAAGTGACCCACAGAAGCCAATGAGCAGAGGAAAGCCTTGGACCTGAATTCAAATCAAAGTTCTCTACTAACCAAATTTGCTAGAGCACAATTTTGTCCAGGCAGCTGCTGTCTTGGCATGAGTGAACTTTTAGACATAAAAATCCATTGAACCAGTCCTCTTGGAATTCATTCCATAGATCCCTTATGTAGCAAATTATTCGCCTATCTATCCATTTAATCAGAAGCACTTATCAATCACCCCTACATTGCATGGTGCTAGGGACAGAAGACAGAGCGTTGAATAAGATATGTTTTCTTTCTTCTGGGAACCCAAAGTCTTCTAGAGGAAACATATATATTATAGAAAAACAAGTGGAACACAATGTAATAAGAGATATAGTAGGGATATGGATAAAGGACTGTGGGAACAGTAATTTGGTCTGGAAGGATTGGGAAGGCTTCACAGCAGAAGTGACATTCATAGTGAGTCATTAAAGGATGTGTAGTTTTCCAGATAGAGAAAGAGGGAAGTGTCTTTCTGGAAAAGAGGAACAAATAAACCAAGGCACATGACTTGAAAGTGCATAAACATTGGTGAGAGGGAGTAGAATAGTGTGACTATTTAATGTGGGCAAGGGTATGAAGAAGAGCCTTGTATTCCAAGCTGAAGACTATGGAATGGATTCTGTAAGCTATCAACAGCCATAAAGGGTCATGGGGTGAGACTGGGAGAAATTCTTTTTTTTAACTTGGGAGAGACATGATCAAATATGAGTTTTAGCAAGAGCAGCAGCATGGAGATAAATTGTATTAGGCAAAATCTAAAAACAAGAATGAGGAAGGAAGTTATTTCAATAGCCTGACGAAGAGGTAATGAGCAATGCAGAACTATGGCCATGGAGATAGCCACATGCATGACCCTGAGGGGGGTGTCTCCTTAATTTTGCTCCCTAGGCTCCTCACTTACTTCATCCTAGATTATGCTTTATTGAGAAACCTTGATCTAAATTAAAAGGAAAACTAAGGAGAGAAACACAGCAAGAAAGAAGAGTCAAATGTGGACTATTAGCTTACATATGGATGTTAAAATCATGAAAGGGGACGAGACTATTCAGAAAAAGGATATAAAAAAGAGAAGGTAATTTAAGAGTCCAGGGGAACTGAATCACTTAAAGATGGGCAAAGGAGCTTCCTGCAAGTCTTTTGAGTACTTCTGGAATGTTAACAGCATCTTCTTGATTCTGAGAAGACAAGAGAACTCTCTAGATTGATGGGGAATTCAAGGCTAGATCTGGAAATTTAAGACAAAGCTTAAGACATTTTATGACAGAGACAGCCAGTTAGCTCTCAACATCTACTCTCCTTCTTCCATTGTAAATTAATTTTATCCTGAGCATGAGATATACCCAAATAAAAACATGTCCCAGACTCCCTTGCAGCTAGTGCGCCCACATGATGAAGTTCTGTTCAATGGGATGTGAGTGGAGGTGATGTAGACAACTTCTGCATCATTCCCTTAAAGGGTAGGGCAAGCCACCCTTTTTCCTTCTCCTTCCTCCTCCATGCTTTTGGGACAGTGAACCTGGTGGCAAGCCATTTTGGACCATGCACATGAGAGTAATCCACTGCCAATGATGAAGTAAAATGACAGAGGAGCCAGGGCCCCTGCAGACTTCAGCATTTCTGCCATGCCAGCTCAGACTTTAACCTTGTTATACCACTAACATGGAGCTAAACTTGCATCCTAATCAATATGATGCCAAGGCTATGTAGGATTCTGTAGCATTAACTTGCCTGTAAGTTTTTATAAATTTTACAGTGTTTATGGATTCCATCTCTAAAGAACCAAGCTTCGTATCTGATGTTGGGATTTGAGGAAATCTCTTTCCAAAATCTAAGCCAAGTGAAAAATAAAACAAAAGGGTAAAATACAAAGAGACAAAAATATCATATCACTATAGTTATTGATAATGCATATATTGGAGAATATGTGACCCATGCCTGTGCAAGTGGGCTTTCTAATACTAAACTAAAAACAATTACTGAGAATTAAATGTGATTATCTAGCATTCATGGAACACCTGGTCCTAAAAACATTAAGCGGGTGGAAGGAGTATTAACTCCTAACATATCAGGTCCCCCTGGGACAGCAAAAGATTTGATGTGAAGTTCATTTAGCTTGGAACTAAATCCTGAGATAAGGTGAACAAAGGAGCATCAACACCAGGAAAATTTGGGCTCAACATTGGACCATAATGCTCTGTCAGCTAAGGTCTCAGTAACTCAGGTTGTTCAGGTTTCAAAGTAAATATTACACAACTATTCATAGCAATTCTACATAATGCCCCCTGTAGCTTCTCCATGAGTTCACCACTTTGGATTTGGCCATTATCTCTCTGGGAGATGGGAGTGGAAGGGTGAACCTATTTCCAAATAGGGTTTCTATCCTCGCATTAAAGAAAAGACAGACCTTTCCACAAGACCACAGTTTTCACATGGTTAGTATTCCTAACAAGGAAGGACCAGAGCTCATGCTAAGAAGAATTCATAACTGAATTATAAATCCCTGCAGTGAAGGTGAGAGGACAGGCATTGGTCCCCATTCACAGGCTAATGTGGTCAGAGGACAAATCAGGGTGTGCCCTGCTCGGAAGGGCATTCGGAAACATCTGTGGTTGCTGGGGGCTGGGGGCAGGGGTGGATTTTGGGGTATGCAGAAATGACTGGGGTTTGTACTAACATTTACTAGGTAGAAAATGTCTTACATCACATTGGACACTTGCACACAATAAAAAATTGTCCCATCTAAATTATTAATTTGCATGGGTATAGATGGACTTAACCTAGAAGGTGTCCCTTACATGCCGCTCATATCACAATGTGCAAAAGGTTGAGCAGGGCCCAGGTTTTACTTGGCTTATCTGCCTCCTCCATGTTTGCCTCACCTTGAATCTCCTAAGAACAGGGGCTTTTGGAGGGCCAGGACTACAACTATTCCTAAGCACTATATCACAAAACTACTAAATTGTGTCTAATTATATTTATTGGTGTATTCATTTACTCAAGTTTTTGTTGAGCAGCTACTATGTTGTAGACACTGTTATAGGTGCCAGGGATATAGTAGTAATTAAAAAAATTTCAGACCTATTCAACATTGTTTTTTTTGGGGGGGTGTAAAGAACAATGGCAAAATTCCTCTTTGTATCTAAGTACAGAAGCCTTGAATTACATAAATGTATAAGTAAAAGGGAGAGAGCACCTTCATTTTACAAATGGAGAAACTGAGACCCAGAGAGGTTCAGAGCTTGTTGAAGTTCACATTATGGCACGATAGCAGGATTTGAGCCCATAAATGCCAGTTCACTGTAGCTTTTCCAGTGTTCTGTTGCTCTGCATTTTATATCCATCTCCACAAGAAAAGGCATCAAAAACTCAAATATGATAATCACTCACCTTTGGTTCAAGAAGCTTAGGCTTGCTTCATGATAGATAATCCCCCAAATTATCCTTCACAGTTGTAGTAAGCAATGGACAAATAAGAAAGAGAATGATTATTAAGCAGTCTTTTAAAATTGTTGAATCATTCCAATTCAACAAACATTTACTGAGCATCTACTGCAAGGCTGTTAAACTCATTTTCACTGGGGGCCACATCAGCCTCACACTTGCCTTCAAAGGACCGAATGTAATTTGAGGACTGTATAAATGTAACTGCTCCTTAATTAGGGGCAAGGAGCTAGGTGCTGCCACTGGGTAGAAACAAGGTGGAGGGCTGGATTCAGCCTGCTGGCCTTGTGTTTGCCACCTGTGACCTACTGTGTGCCGGGTACTCTACTATATGCTTTGGAGGATTCCAAGATCCATGGGCTCTTCCTCCTACCCTCAGGAAAGTTACTGTGTGGTGAACGAGACAGATGGTGTATAACTGCGGCGCTGGACGGAATATGATAAATGCCATAATAAAATTATAAAGGCCCGTGGGAGCTGAGGGGAAGAGATGAATAGCAGCCCCTCCATAAAGTGTTTCCTAATTTCCCCAAATGGAATTTGAAATGGAACTTGAAAGATGGACTGAATGTTAATAGAGGGGGCAGACCTGCTTCAGCTTCTCATCCAAGGTGACAGATCTCCTGGAAGTCAAAGAAAAAATCTGAGACCCAGAGATGGCAAAAAGCAAAGCAAGATAAATTTTTAGCTGAATTAGGCCTTTCTGGCCCTGACAACCCATTGAGTGTCCTGGTACAGCAGTACAAATCTCAGGGTCCTAGTAATGATAACTGAAACAGTAATTGCTGCCACTGCAGCTACCAAGCACGCACTGTACATCAGGAGTTAGACCCTTCACATCATGCATGCATTATCTCATATAAAGCTCAAAACAGCCCTTCGAAATAGGTGCTATCATCCTCATGTAATTGGAAAAAAAAATTGTTCCTTAAAGGAGACATGTCACATGTCTGAGGTCACACCCATAAGTGTCTGGGCTAGGCTTGAAATCCAGGGTTTGCTGTTCAAGCCAACATTGTCCCAGCACATGGTGATATGGTGAATCTTTTTCTTCAAAGTTGCAACATTCATTCTTGGCAGCATTCCAGAAGCAAGGAAAAAGTAGCATATCTCAAAAGGGACTATTGAGCCAACTTGGCCGAGCAAGACCCTACCCCTGTCACACATCCTTAAGACCCTAAGGCAACCATTACCAGCCCCAAAGAAGCATTTTCAGCCAGGCCTGATTAGTCAGGCTAATAGTCAGGCTATTATGGCTAATAGTCAGTAGTCTATTAGCCATAACAGATTGATTCAAACCAATCCCTAAGATTCAAAAAAATCAATTCATACACCCTAGATCAGGGAGCCAGAATATATTATGCCAAAGACTTCATGAGCTCAGTTCCTGTTTCCTCTTCAAGACCCAAGGTGACTCTCCAGCCTTTATGACGCCTCCCCCAGGCCACAACACCCCATCTCTTCACAGTTGCACCCTGGCAGCTTGTACATCTGATGTCTTTTCGATGTACTTGTTGATATTCTTTTGCTGCACGAAGCATCCTAGCTCTCATCATGTTTACTTGATTCTATTTCGTCCCTTGA
>PVKM010021526.1:0-22508 GCA_004027735.1 Carollia perspicillata | reverse complement strand
TACTGCAATTATGCTTCTGCAAAATAATTCGATTTGTGAGAGTTTCAATTCAAAGTACCCTGCTGGTGGTTTGGCCTAGTCAGTACTCCCAACACGCCGGCCACCCAAGGTGAAGGCTGTGTGCCTGTTCCTTTGGACACCATCTTTTTAGAAAAGTTCTCTTGGGGCGGGAAGTGCCCTGTTTTGAGCTGTTCTGGGAGGGCCTGTTGCCCCAGGCACACCGCCCCAGGGCTGAAGACTGTCAGAAGAGCCTGGAGCCGTGCCCTGAGCCTGGAACCGGGCTGCAGGAGGAGAAGGGAGGCCACTGGGACAACGTCTTCAGTGCCAGCTGCCCGACCTGAGAAAGCCAGGGCCTGCCTGTGCTTCCGTGGCAGAGGGACAAGGCTTTCTGTTCAGGTTTCCGACCATGAACCCCACTCACCTTCTTGGGCAAAGGCAGCTTCCCACCAGCAGGGGCCATGCTACATACTCTAAGAGACTGCACATGGTCCGTTCCACTCTGGCCTCCCTTCCCTACGGTGTTCTCACCCAGTAGGCACCCACACAGACCTGGGCTAAGGATATTATATGTTTCTCTTTACAATGAGTCTGTAGAAATGGGCTTTATCATTTAAATTAGTTGATCCATGATGCTCGGGCAGTGACTCAGAATCAGATTTAAATTGATTTGAAGGAATGCATGGAAATGCCAATGCATTTTGTTCTGCCCACCTGAGTGTGTGGATTAAAATTCAAGCCCACATCCCTACTTGCCCAGACGTGTCTTGTATTCCGCCAGGTACCTGTATGATCAGTATCTCTAACACAGAACCTTCCTCGAGATTGGCTCTGTCTCATAACCCACCTACCCCCACCCCACCACCAGGAGAGTAAGGCTTTAAAAACTTTTGTTGCCATTTCACACTGCCCAAACATCTACGTGCAAAATCAATGGACTTGTTCCCTGGAGTGGAGCAGAGGGCAACTCAGGTGTTGTCAGACCAGAGGGGTGAGTCACCTGTGGGTGAAGGTGCACTAAGCATGCCCGTTAGGACCACATGTCAGTCTGCGATGAACTGGGGGAAATTCAATCCTTCACTACAGATATTTAGAGGTACATTGGGGTGATGACCCCTGCCTCTCCCTGAAGGGAGGTCCCCATGGCCTCAGTGTGTGCAGACTCACCCCTACCCCGTTTCCTTCCGCGTGTGAACGTGAGTGCAAGGGGAGCAGGGCTCTTGCTGCCTTGTTTACCACCAAAACCTGGTGGTCCAGTGGTGAGCAGCACATCGGAAGCACTCAGTAAACGGGTGTCGATGGGTTCGATGCAACTACTTTACCCCAATAGTTTTCTTTATGCTGCAGTCAGAACAATCTAAAACTCAGATCTTCTCGAGACCATTCCCTTTTTAAGACCCATCAATGAATTGTCCAGGTTAAATCAAAGGCTTTTACAGAAACTCATAGGTGCATGGGCCTGCATTCCAGCCACATCAGACTCTTCCATCTTGCTAGAGGGCCTTGCTTCCCAGCCTGCAGGCATTCACCCAGGCCACTCCTGCCACGCGGGGTTCTCCTTGCACTGTTTGGCCAGCAGTAACTCCTCCCGCCTCAGCTCAGCTGGAACTTCCCCCTCAGAAGCCCCTGGAACAACACTGATCACATCTTACTATAATTATTTTGGGGGTGCCCACTTGAAGGTGGGTCTGTGCCTACCTTATCCACCATCACACTTACCACAAACTGAGATGTCACTTGTCACCTGATTGGTAGGCAATAAACATGGCCGTGTCTTTGGAGCTCACCTTTCACTCTTTGGCTGGGCCAGGGCAGCAAACCCAGGTTCAAATCCAGACACTTGCCAGTTGGGTGACTTTGTTTTTGTAACCTTTCTATGCTTTTGTTTTCATCTGTGACAGGGGGCTCATGACTGCACCTGGGTAAAATGAGGTAAAGCTCTTTCTTATCCTAGAGCCAGACAATTAATGCTTAATGTGCATTAAGCATTTAATTAATGTTGACTATGATTATTAACCACTACTTTTGAGACCCTGCTTTCTTCATTTCTAAGCTGCTACTACCTCCTGTAAGGGCTTCCACTGCACAAGACATGGTGTCAACATTTCCCCTTTTTCCTGCTCATGGATGAATAGGCCTTTCATGGAAGAACATTAGCTGCTAATCACTACATTATCTTATAAATGGGAAGTAGGAGCATATTATGTAGATAATAGATATTTCATTACATTGTTAAACACATTACTCACTTTCTTACGTGATTTCCTGAACCCCAGATGCTCTATTCTGTCTTAGAGGTGGGGGAGTGGGCATTGTGATTAAACTCCATCAGGCCTCCACGCTCTCTTAGGCTTCCTGGATGGCCGTCCTTTCAGGGTGGGACAGGAAACAGGTGCCATGGGCTTACGAGTCTCAGTGGGCGACTGTGCCCGGAAGCACCGAGCTCCCCGCTGCCATGCTGATGACAACAGCAGTGACAACACCCACAGCCATAAAACCATTTATTGACAGTTCTTGCTCCTTAAAGCATCAGCATTATTATTCTCATTCCACTGCTGGTAAGCAGCAGAAGTTGGGTTTGAAGGCAGATCTAGTCTTCTATTACACAGAAAAGATCACAGGATAACCTTTCCTAACTCAGGACTGTATGATCTAGTGGCAAGCAATGCCCAGGTATCTCACACTAGGTCTTTCCTAGTCAACCGCCAATTTGTTCCTGTCGCTTAGAGCCGGGAGAGGTGCTAGGGACAGGCAATACTGGCCTTGTGGAATTCTGTGTGTGTGTGTGCACTCATGTGCATGCACGCACGTGTGTGTATATTTGCCATAGTTGAAGTCTCTGCTTAAGTGTCCTGTATGCTAACCACCTCCTATTGCTTTAGTTTTGGTTCAACCTTTCAAATGAAGTCAGTACAGTCTGATTAAATAAACATAACACGATAGATATTTCAACTTTTTAGAAAATTGATTCATTCTAGACTTGAGCAGAAGGGACAGAGTTGGTTTGGAATCTGTACTAACCCCAGGACACATGGCAGTTTCTTTCTGCGCAGTATTTTGTTCACTGACAAGATTAAAAGTTTTCTTAAGCAGAGACCTGAAAAAGATTTTAAAATGCCAAATGGCAGCCTGAGAGTGCTTTAGTTCAGTTATTCTCAAGCTTGGGCATGCATCGGAAACACCTGGAGGGTTTATTAAACCATAGGTTGCCACTTGTGGGGTGGCGGACCCTCCTTAAAGTTTCTGACTCACAGGTCTGGGGTGGGGCTCAAGACTCTGCATTTTTAACAAGTTCCCAGGAGATCTGATGGGGGATGTGCACTCTGAGAACCACTTACTAGTGGCTCTCACACAAAAATTAATGATACCCAGGCCCCGCCTCCAGTGACTCTGGCTTAAATTGTGTAAAGTGTAACCTGGGCATTAGGGGTTTTAAAAAGCTCCCGAGATTACTGTGATGTGTAGCAAAGTCTGAGAACCACTGACATGGGCACAATGACTTGCGTGTGAAGAACGATGAGGGCCTTGGAGCCCCCGAGCATGGGAGCAGGTAGACGGTCTTTCTGTCAGACAACTGTTGTTCTGGACAGTGATGAACAGGCGGGTGGGGGCGGGCTTGGGCTCAGAGTCTCGAAGTGCACGACTTGTTAACTGCAACCTTGCTGGACAGTGGTTCTCAGGCTCCAGGAAGGGTGCAAAAAATTCTCTACTATTCGGCCCTTGTGTTTTTCAGGGTTGTTAGTTCTGTGTAAAGAAGCCTGGTGCTAACTATGCAGGAACAGAGGTTAGTAAAGAGATGTCTGATGACTGGAGTCTAAGCTTGCATGAGCAAGGCACAAAACTAAGCCTGGGGTGGCCTGATGAGGAAATTGCCACTGCCGTTTGACCAGACCCTGGAAAACCTGCCGAAGCCACTGCCCACCAGGAACTTGACACTGTAAACCTCTGGCATCTCTGGAAACTGGACACCTCCAGTGCTGCCCTCAGCAGTACAGGTTTCCCAAGGGGCTCCCTCCTAAGGAGAACCCTGACCTGATTACAAGAGCCCTGTCACATGACCCGCCTCGGCTGGGAACCCTAGGGATGCAAGTGCTTACTGAACCTGGACATGGAATTCAGGGAATTCCTCCAAATACTACAAAGTTCCTCTGCAGCCAGGGAGGTGGCAAGGTGTGGTTGCTATTGCTCAGACCCTCGGCTCTCGCATCTTCCTTTTCTAAGTGGCGCAACCTTCTCCAGGAGTGTCCTCCACCCAAGAAGCAGCAGCAAAACCAGCCTTCCCAGTTCTCCCCATCCTCTGTCACTTTCATGCACGGGTTTTACTACCAATCACTGCTCTTTTCAAAGGGCAAACAAGCGTAGTGTCAGCATTGACGATGGGAATGTGTGAAATGGCCTCGCTTTGGCCAGATAAAAGGAAATGAAGGGATTCAACCTTCCAGAATATTGTTCACTCACTGATTCCCATGCAACCAACACCGACGGTGGAACCATTCGCAGTGTCGCTGCCTGGGGCTGTCCTGAACCCCACTACAAAACAGAAAAGGGGGTTGGACACTCCAAGTGGAGTTGGAACACCTTTAACTGCTGGAGTGCTGGCCACATGGTGTTCTGGATTTCCTTGGAAAGGAGAGCCAATGGCAAGTCTTAGGGGTACATATTTTATTTGTTTCTCCAATGACCTCCTTGTGGGCAGGGTGTCTCTTCCTTTGTCATTCTTCTCCAAATTTGATGAGAGGGTCACACCCTGTGAATAGGACTTTGCAATCTGCCCTGTCATCTCATTCCCTCCACTATGACAGCAGGGACTTTCGTTGGCCCCTATTTGCAAATAGGGAAGCCCAAGGCAGGGAGGATAAGAAGCTTGCCCAGGCTTAGAAAAGAAGTGTTTCAGATCCAAGCTGACTTCAGAGTCATCACTCTTGATACCAGACTAAATGGGTCCATTTGCCCTCATCCATCAAAGCCCAATAAAACAGAACAGGATTTTGTAGCAAAGTAAGGGTTTATTTTTAGGAAGTAGGCCATGCTCAGAGACAGGTGAGCTGACGCTCAGAAAGACCAGGTTCCCTGATGGCTTCCAGTCGGTGGGTTTCATAGGAGCAAAATTATTAATCACAGTGACTAAGGTAGTCGGGGTCACAGTCGGGGTCCTGGTCTCTACTGACTGGTCAGTGCTGGGGGAGGGGTTCAGCACCGCTGGTGCTGATGTCAGCCACAGTGCCGCTCACAGGGTTTCGATGCTTTTCTGGGCCTGGATCTGAGACACAGCTGAGGCCTACATGTTCCCTCTAGTTTGACCAAAACTCTGTTCTGGCTCTGTACCTGAGATTATTTGACACTGATCAGAACCTCATTGCCCTGAGGGCTTAATGATTAAGGGAGTGGACATTCCAGGGAGAAGGAGGCAGGTCAGTCAGGGTGCTGGGTGGGGTCAGTTTGAATACAAAGGAAGGAAAAGAGAAAAGGTCATACTAAAGAAATGAAGTTTCTACACAGTTATACTCTTTATTTCACAATGAAAATAAGGTGGTATATTGTTTTTGATTGTATAAATTATACAGTACTAACTATAAAAATTCAACACAGGAAGATATAAGGGAAAAGGTCAAATTCATGGAAATTCCATCCTCCTGAGATAATAAACATTCATATTTTGGTACCTATTCTTCTGTGCATCAGTTTATATGCACACACGGGCACATGCAATGTTGCACAGCTGAAATCCTTACACTAATGTTGGTGAGCTATGGTGTGTGGCGAAACAGCTGAAATCAATAAACGCTACAGGCACTCCCCCCACCCCCAGATTGATAGCTTAAAACCATTGGAAGAGACCAGCTTGATCCTACATGGCCACTAAGGATAAGCCCCTAGCCTTGTTACTTGCTTATTGTGCTACATTAGCGTGCTAAATGACACACCTGAGCCCCAGTCAGCAGAAACAGCCCATATAAGGACATGAAATGGCCAAGAGAGCTCTTCTGAGAGTCTCCTCCCCTCTCCCCAGAAAGATCCTGAATCTTCTTCCCCCTCATTGAATGCCCTACTCCCCCTCCCCCTCCATTAAATGCACCTCAATAAAGGACGTAGCGGCCCACTCTCTTTCTCACTACTTCACTAATAAACTCACTCTCACTTTAAACTCTATGCTGATTCAAGTCTGAATTCTGTCCTTCGAGAAGCCAAAAACCTACAGTGCATGGCAGACCGCCAGGTGCCCTGACTCCGAGGCCTCCATTGGTTCATAAAGTTCTTGCTTGTTTGCTGATCAGCGCAGCTCAAACAAACCCTCCGTTTTGATTTTTTTTATCGGTGTTATTCTGGCGGTGGACAAGAAGAGAGCTCGCTCTAACAGATGGAGCCCCTTGCGGCAGGCCAGACTCTTCACTGTGCGAGGACAGGTCCATGCCGAAGGGGCGAGGGAATGTGGCACCGGAGCACAGGTGCGGGTGTCACACCGCGAGCGCCCCCTGCTGTGCGACCCTGGGCACGTTGCTTAACCTCTCTGTATCTCAGTTCCCTGGTAATGAAGTGGAGATGATTGCACCTACCTCACACGGTTGTTGTGAGAATTAAATTAGAAAACACACACACATTCAGAACATTCCTTCACCCAGAGTAAAGGCCTAATGTTAACTGATATTACTAGAATACCCAGAGAGCATGGAAATCAAAAAGGTAGTCAAGTGAATCATTAATTACCGTGAAGCTACATGTGCTATACATTAAATTAGTTTTTTCTTGATATTGATGACGGTTAGTGCTGTTTTGTATCTCCCAGGTGTAAGGTCTGTGGAGTGTAAGAGGTTTTTAAAAATTCTTATATTTTCTCAGGGCATGAAAGAGAAGAACATGCGATGTTGGAGAGACATGGAAAGGCTATGAAGCTGATGCGCGTTCATTTGTTTATTTATTTACCCTTTCATCAATTGCTTTATATGCTGGGAAAATAGTAAATTTTTGTTTTTTAGAAGAGTGCCTACTATGTATCAGGCACTAAATTAGGGACATGAGAGATACAAAATTTAATAACGTGAGATCGTGCCCTCACGGAGTTCACAAGAGTCGAGACAGCAAGAGTCTTCTGGTCTCGTGGTTTTTACATTTAAGCTGCAAGGTACAGATGGATGAAAATCAAAGCCCAGGCACATCCAAATTAATTACCCTTGTTTTATCCTGTTTAGTTTGCAAGGACAGCGGGAAAAGAAGAGTTTCAAAGTTGAGCCCAAATGTCAACCGCCCAATTAGATGGAGTGTGAGCTTCTCTCCAGAGTTATAAATTACCGTGAGTCCCGCAGGGGAAAGACACAGCTGTTATAAACACGTGCTGAGGCAGGACGGCCCCCACGGCCAGGCCGCGATAGCTCCATTTTGCACGTGTGCCTTCGGAGTACCAGTTGAGCGCTTCCTCGTGACAAAGAGAAGAAAAACGCTTGATGGAGCAGAGAATGCTTCATTCTTAACCAAACCCAACCCAACTTCTGCTTACCCCGGCCGACAAAGAAGGGGTTAGCCACGGTATCCATCCGCAGGAGTTCCTGGTGGGGAATAAAACAGATTCTGAGGGTGAATCTTCTCCAGTGAAATGCGCTTGATCGTGCACATTCTTTAAATAAACCGAGAGTACTTTAATGTTTTGTTCTCGCCTCCTAACCCCAAAGTGTCATTATTGGCCTTGTATTAATGACTTCTTATAGCTGGTCAGCAACAAGTTTTCTCTTGCTGGTGGACCCACCACTGAATTTTATCGTTAGCTTTGTGTGGTTGTTCATCAACCGCATCAGGGCAGACAGCAACATCGAACTAAATATTAGAGGCGTTTTCTGCTCCATTTTATTACAGACACAAAGCTATATGTTGATTGGAAGAAATGTTTCTTCACTTTAATAGACTTGGGACACCTTCAAGAAAATGTCAATGAACAGAATAAAACCCATTATTGGCATTATTGCCTCTGCTAATATATGAGAAAAGATCAAAATAGCCATGTCAGCTTTTAAAAAGTGGAAAACTCATTCAATTTACTTCTCTATTGTTAACTGAGTTCAGTTGTAACCAAAGAGATGATGGGAAAATCATGTTGTTTCCCTCTTTGTTCCAGTGTTGGGCACTTGTGCTTCATCTGGGCTTTTATATACTTTTAAAAAAGATTTTATTTATTTATTTTTAGACAGAGGGGAAGGGAGGGAAAAAGAGGGAGAGAAACATCAATGCGTGGTTGCCTCTTGTGTGGTTGCTTCTCACACGCCCTCACCGGGGACCTGGCCCACAACCCAGGCATGTGCCCTGACTGGGAATCGAACAGCGTCTCTTTGGTTCATAGGCCAGCACTCAACCCACTGAACCACAGCAGCCAGGGCCATCTGGGCTTTGAACAGACCTAGAAGAAGGTGTTCAAAGTGACTGGGCAGACCTGTTGGCCCCCCACAACTGCTGCTGCACATGCTCTAGCTCACCCTGCTGCCTTTGGCTGTGGACCCAGTCTAACGCCTTATAAAATACATCATTCTCTGGGACATATGTTTCTTCTTTACATTAAACACACAAGAAGGAGGTTCAATTAAAGGAAGACAAAGTTGATTGACTTTGAAGATGCTGCATTCCAGAGGGGCTGTAGTCACTGATTAACTTAAGTAAAATGGTTGTCTTTGGTAGGTTTTCTTTCTTAAAATGCCATTGAGTCTCTTTTTTGTACGAATCTGTTTCAGAAACTCCAGTGTAAAAGAAATATAACTTTATGCATTTGTCATAACTCATATTCATTTATGTCTCTGACCTCTTGTTCTGCTAGACCCAGGGGTGGGAGAGGGTCTTAAGCAGAGTCCGGATGTGTGTGTGTGTGTGTGTGTGTGTGTGTGTGTGCATGCGCGCGCGCGCGCACAATGTTGAAAGTTTCGAAATTGGAGCCGTACATAATTCTGATAGAACTTAAAAATAATTATTTTGAGCTTGCTGACATTGCTTTAAAATCTCTTTTTCTCATTCCTATTAACCTGCTTCTGTGAGATTAGTTTCTCTACTATAGGTATTTTTAAAACAAAATATAAAAACTGTATATATATACAGGATATACATATAATTCTCTGTGGGGATCATTTGCCATCAATCCTACCTAGATGACATAAATTACTGAGCAAAGGGCAAGCCCATTTGCTCACATTAAAACTTTTAAAGTTGATGTACATGAGGTTTGTTCTAAGTGTGCATATAGATATCTACTATGAGTTAATTCATCACAAATTCTCTATTACAACTCAGAAAACAGAAAGTTACAACTGTATTCGCAATTCTGTCTAATCATCAATACCTACTCTTTCAATAGACAACATTCACAGTTTTGTGATTTTTTTGTTTTTCCCTGTATTATGTTTGTTCTGGCTATATTCATTGAACTGTAATTTTATGTCTGTTGAATCTAATAATAAAAAAATTGGCCATATATTTCGTCTTGTGTTTCATTTAATTTTGCTAGAAATTCATGTTTATTGTATTTTACAAAAGTATTGGTCTGTGATGATAAAAAGTAAAAAACAAAGAATCTGGTCCATTACAAACAGCTCAAGAATTCATAAGGGACTGTACTCGGATTGGGAAGAAGACAAACATACCCGAAGTTTTACATGCTGACTCAGAGAGCAACCCCTCCCAGAAATCCCTGGGGAGCCCTGGTCCTTCTTAGCTCAAAGTGAAGAAAACCAGGTGTGGTGTCCTGGGTACTTAGCAGTTATTTCCATGACTACCAGAGTCGGTGAAGGCTCAGGGTAGGCATCTGATTTCTACAAATGTTCTGTCTAATCCCCAAGACCCTGCTCTCAACAAAACATGCACTGTCTTTTGAAGGGGCCAGAGTTTATCATTCGATAAATATTTATTGAACTACTGTTATGTGCCTGCCTCGTTCTAGGCATTGAAAAGCCAGTAGTGATTAAAACAGACCAATGTCCCTGCCTTCGGGGAGCTTACATTCTAGAGGAATGTGAAGGGTTTGGTGATTGTCTGGGTCATTCCATCTGAAACTAGATTTCTGTGGGAAGTTTGTATTGTAGATCAGGTTTTTTTTCTCATTAATAACAAGTGCCTAAGAGAGGTTTTGCCCCAGTTCACAGATAAAGTGAGTTAACAGGATGCACTTTCTCAATGTTATAGCTTGTACCCAAATTTTTCTTAAAGCTTCAGTACTAGGCTGTAAGGAGAAATGGCAACTGACGAAACACAAACGTGTTTTAGGATGAATGTATCATTTTAGGTTGTTCCATAAACATCACATGACCTTCACAAGTCTCCTCTTCAAGGATGGGTTTGAGAACCCCTAATCCATATTGTCAGGGCAGAGCACAGACGAGGAGACAGCTGCCATTCTTCTCCCAGGTCAAACTTAAAGATGATTCAGCGTATTTCTAAAGAATCAGTGGGTCAATTCCTTGCAAACTTATAGAAATGTTTAGAGTTTTTCAGAACCAAGAAGTACTGACATCAGATAAAGAGCCTATGAAAACCAATCCTGTAAGACAGGGGAAGTCATTAAAAGAGCGTGGAAAATAAAAACAATGGTCCATACATATATTTTTAAATGTCGACCTGACTGGAGATGACAAAAATGCAAATGAGGATGACAACAAAATCCATTTTTCGTCTGTCCAGTGGAAACCACAACAATGGTATTGGCACAGGAGGGAAGGACAAGGTGGGGCTGTGTTGTACCACTTTGGGGAGTATGAACTGCACTCGCCTTTTCACAAAAGCACTTTCAAAATGTGCACTGGTAGCTTTAAATAGGTGCATAATCTGTTCCAATAAATGCATTTTGGGAAATCTATCAAAAATTAAAAAAATGTAGAAAAGAATGTCATGTATAAAATTCTTCATTGTAGTACAATTTTACTAATTTATACAGTATAATTTATATCAGCAAAAAAGTGTAAATATTATAAGTTTTTCACAAAAAGGAAATAGGTAAGTGAAGTAAGATAGAACCCACAGGACTTAGTGATACAGCCTGAAGTTAAGAGGAAGAGTCAAACTGCAGAATGACCTCCAGCAGAGGAAAATACGCACATAGTCAAGGCATGCGGAGCGCTACGGTGCTGCGGCTAGAGGTAACAGAACTGCAGCTACGCTTCGATGTTCGACGTTTCCGAGAGAGTAAATCCTAAACGTTCTCACCACACAGGAAAAGTAACTGCGTGAGGAGGTGAAATGTGCTAACAGACTTTGTCGTGGTACTCATTTCACAAGATACACGTATTTCAAATCATTAAGCTGACTTAATGTTGTTAGTAATATCTTAATAAAGCCGGAAACAAAACAAAAGAACAAAAAAGGAACCACATTAAACTTTTAACTGTCACATTCTTTGGAGATAGCATTATTGGCCTTTTTTGTCCTGTCTTGTTTTGTTTTTTATTTTCTCTATTATCCAAGCTTCCCATAATTATGATATATTACTTTGATTATTAAACTTTTGGGGGGAGAAGTCCCTTTTACAGTTGTCAATTCATTAAGGATTTCCATAGCTAAGGGCTTATGATTTTAGAAATGTTCCCTCTGTAGCTGAAGAAGGCACCAGTAAGAGCCAGCACACCCACGCACGCGTGGGGAAATCCAGCAGTGCAGACATCTCCCTGAGCAAATGCCTCAGACAGTGGAGGCGGGAACGCTGAGGTTGACCAGTAGTTGCCTCATTGCTTGTGCATCTGACTGTGTGTTTAAAGGGTTTTTCAATGACATGTTACTGTGAACGTGGCACATTTATGCAAACACATCACTGCACACAAAGTTGTGGATACTGGGGTGGGGGCACAGCACCACTGGTATTTAAGACCAGGTAATGCTTTGGTGAAGAGGACTCTCTTGTGCATTGCGGGGTGTTTAGCAATATGAGTTCTTTTCCCTTTTTTCTTGGCCCTTCCACCCGTTAACCCCAGCCCCAACTAGCTGTGATCCTGCTCTCCATCTATGAGTCTGTCCTCACTTTCCTTGTTAGTTCAGTTTGTTCGTTAGATTCCATATATGAGTGACATCGTATGGTATTTGTTCTCTGACTGGCTTATCTCACTTAGCATAATGTTCTCCAGGACCATCCATACAGTCACAAAGGGTACATTTTCTTCTTTTTTTTTGTATAGCTGAGAAGTATTCCACTGTGTAAATGTCCCATAGTTGTTTTATCCACTCATCTACTGATGGACACTTGGATTGCTTGCATTTCTCGGTGATTGTAAATAATGCTGCAATGAACATAGGGGTGCTTATGTTCTTTTGAATTAGTGTTTTGGGTTTCTTTGCATATCTTCCCAGAAGTGGGATTACTGGGTCAAAAGGCAAATCCATTTTTAATTCTTTGAGGTATCCCCATACTGCTTTCCACAGCGTCTGCACCAGTCTGCATTCCCACCCACAGTGCAAAAGTGTTCCCCTTTCTCCACATCCTCACCAGCACTTGTTTGTTGATTTACTTACTGATGATAGCCATTCTGACAGGTGTGAGATGATATCTCATTATGGTTTTGATTTGTATTTCTCTGATGATTAGTGGCATTGAGCATCTTTTCATATGTCTATTGGCCATCTGCATGTCCGCTTTGGAGAAGTGTCTATTCAGGTCCTTTGCCCATTTTTTATTGGGTTGCTTGTGCTTTTGGTGTTCAGTTTTGTGACTTCTTTACAAATATCAGATGTATTGGCAGATATGTCTTTCCATTCTGTGGATTGTCTTTTTATTTTGTTGATGATTTCTCTTGCTGTGCAAACACTTCTTAGTTTGATGAGGTCCCATTTCTTTATTCTTTTTCTTTTGTTTCCCTTGCCTGGGGAGATATGTCTGATAAAATATTGCTATGAGCAATCTGAAATTTTGCTGCCTATATTTTCTTCCACAATTTTTATGGTTTTGGGGGACTCCTTCTTAACTGAGAGCCACTAATGTCCCTGTCACCCTGTGCCATGCAGCGGTGCACATGCACCCATGGGTGTGACTGCACCCCTTAGGTATTTACAACCAGGGTGTCCATTCTGTCGGTCAGTGTCTGGGCTGTGCTTGTTGTTAAAAAATTTTTTAAGATTTTATTTATTTATCTTTAGAAGGGAAGGGAAGGAGAGAGGGAGAGAAACATCAATGTATAGTTGCTTCTCGTGCATCCCCTGCTGGGAACTGGCCTGCAACCCGGGCATGTGCCCTGACTGGGAATCAAACTGTGATCCTTTGGTTCACAGGCCCGCGCTCAATCCACTGAGCTACACCAGCCAGGTCTGTTGTTAAAATGTTTGAGCATCACATTTCCATGCTATACTTTACAGGCTCTTTCAACTGGATCCAATGAGACCATGGTTCTTGTGATTTCCCTTATGTACAATTTAAAACCCTAGCCCAGTACTGATTACATTGTATATAATCTTTTCTGCAATCTTTGCATTTTATGTAATCTTTAAACATAAACACAGTAAACTTTATATTGCTAATGGATACACATGAAATGTTTAGTTATTAGCTCTGGATATTAGGGGGAAAGTTGATATTACATATTTTTTAAATAGGCTTTGGAATCCAACACACAAAAATCCAGCAAGGACAATGCACGACTCGCCACACTCTGGATTGTAGCGTGAGCTGACAGACACCTGGGGGAAGAAATGGCTCACTCTCCAGCCAGGGCTCGAAGCCAGCCCACCTGAGGCAGGCTGCAGGCTTCCCACAGCTTTCTGACAGCTTCCGAAGGGAAGGAACACACTTCCTCAACACACCATTTCTTGGGAAAATTTTTAGTATTGAAGGATGACTTGGTAATAAGTCGTCCTTCACCCTAGGAACTGTAGCTCAGACCTACGCAGATCAGTGAAAGGTAGATGTTACAGTTCTGGAAGTCATTTACTTACTGGACCCCAGACCGCATCAGGCTACTTTATTAGTCACGGCACCTGCCTTGCAGAGAAAGGCCATGAATGGATGCACAGAGACCTCATAGAAACAGATTTGAATTCGCAAGGTCTTTAGCACAAGAGGACCCTGGAAGAAACCACAAGCCTTTTCCAGCCTTGACCAGTAGCGCCTGCCTATTGAATTGGAGATTTTCAAATCACCTTTGCACAAACACACTAACACATAGACACAAACAGACACGTACACAGGGTTGAAGTGCCTGCTGACCCAGGCAGGCGGAGCCCCAGAGGGCAGGCGTGCTGCAGTGAAATGGCGGTTTCCTCCTCCCGCTGGCCTTGGCCAGTCGGGATCAGCCTCGGTTTGTCCACCTGTCCCTGTAACCACCCTGCTGTGTGATGGGACATGAGGTGATGAACGGTAAGAGCCAAGAGAGTGAGAAAGACAGGCTTTGAGAAAGATGCATCTGCTTTGATGACATTTAACTGTTGAATGTATTGTGGAAAACTACATTGCTATCATAAACCTATAAAATACAATGATAAGAATATACAGCAAACTCATGATAATGATGGGAATAGCATTCAGAGCATCTGCTAAAGGAGACTTCACTTTTATATTTTTTCCATTACAAAGTAAAGATAGATTTGCCCTGGCCGTGTTGCTCAGTTGGTTGGAGCATCATCCTAATACCCCAAGATTATGGTTTGATCCCTGGTTGGGGCATATATAAAAATCAACCAATGAATGCATAAATAATTGGAACAACAAATCTCTCTCTCTAAAATCAATATATAAAAATTAAAAAACAAAAAAGATAAATTGACAAAAATGTTGTTATTAGTCTTGGGTGATGGAAAAAGAGTAGAATATGTATATTCCATTGGCAAGCAACCCAGAAGAGGCCCAGTGGCCCTGCTCAGTCAGTCATGCTTGTCCTTCTGCATTAGAGTGAGCAGAGGGTGACTGACACTGTCCCAGCGCTGAGCAGCAATAAGCTTCCTGGAGCGTCTCTGCAGGCCTCCAGCCTCATGCAGATCAGTGAGAAATTGATGCGGTGTCTGCTCATGTCTTCCATACAAGTGCTGTGGAACTTAGAGGCTTTTGTGCTTCGGTGGGCTGGGGGAGGACATACTAGATTTGAAGCACTGGAGCTGGGTCTCAAGAGATGAGAGATCTGGAAGACGGGGAAGAAAAAAATGTGGGGAGAACCGAATGAGCAAGGCCATGGAGAGGGGCAAGGGAGGTGGCCTGTAGAACCGAACACAGACAGGTGCTGCTGGAATGGAGAGTTTGCTGGGAGGTGGGCGGAAAAAGGAGGCTGAGACCGGACTGTGGTGGGAATTAATTGCCAGGCTAAGGATTTTAGACTTTTCTCAAAATACAGCTAAGGCACGGCAGAACCCGGGCGATAACTCGGTTTCTTGGCACCTCGCTCCGCTCCACGTCCCTTCTCGTCTCGCCTGCCTCTTGATGTCTGTCTTCAGGAAAGGATATTGCTTCCCTTGGAAACGAGCTGATCTGGGCTCCAGTTCATGAAGCGGTTGTGTGCCTTGGCCGAATCACTTTTCTGTGTTCTGGATTCTCAAATCCAAAATGAGATAGTTGGAGCAAATATTTTCTGGCCTTTTAACATAGAAGAAAACTCTCCGGGAGATTAATACAATGATGGTTTGCAAGCGGACAGGGAGGAGGACAGCAGCATCCACAGGCACGACGAAACCCTTCTGGTTATATGACTTACACGGATATAACATATCTCTCATAGAGAAAGTACTTCCAATGACTTCCTCACTTTCAAAAACCACTTTAAGAAGCAATTGTGCTTTGCTTTAATTTAATGTGATCTTTAGGTACTATATCTTCCTTACCATTGGGGAAGTTTCATACGTGAAATATTTTCTTCTTTAATGAAGCGTGTGCCTGCCATCAAGACTAATAGTTCGTCTTTTCTAATGTCTTGTCCGTTTGAACTTTCACCTAATTCCTGGCATCCATCCTAATGCCAAATTCCCAAATGTCCACTCATGTTCGTCTACAACACAAACCAGGTCTCAGGAAGGAGAGCGAAGTGGAGACCAGGAAAGGTAGCCAGCCAAACGCTGGATCGTGTAAACTTCCCCTTGATGTGCCCGGAGTCTGCCAAACAAAAGTCCTTGAGGATCTTGAAGAATTCAAAACCATACATAAGATAAATAAATGCAAAAGGCACATTTCCTAGTTACATAGGGTCTCCCTGGACTCCTCCAGGTCCAAGTTCTTCCCTTGTTCTTTCCTTCATTGGTGTCAGGGGAGAATGGGGCCAGAGTGTGACCTTCTGCTGAAACATTATATACAAGGAGGGAGGAATAAAAGAATAAAACTGAGTCAGCTCCTATGGGGAAGTCAAAGCAAAAGTAAACATCTCCCTTGGAAAATAAACCTTTGCTCTTTCAAACCCCGGGTGCCCTCTTTTCAAAAATGAACTGCTCAAGCTCTGATGTCATTCTTGAGTGGACCTCTTTGAAGAGAATTAGCCAAACTAAATGAGCCATTCTAAGTGGTACCAATCATTTTTATATTTTCACCAGTTACACATCTATTTATCTGGTCTTGCTTACTATGTGGCAAGTCCCTAAAAGGTGAATTTTAATATGGGCCCCCAAAGCTTATAAAACAATGCCTATTATAGGTAAGAGGAAAAACCTCTGTGTCTCCTACTCTCCACGTTTCTGACACCAAACCCGTGGATTTTCCCCACACCAGCAAATTCTCCCCCTCTCCGGACACCAACTGAGTGACCATCAGTACACTTACGACACTAACCACTGGGAATTAGTGCACAGCCCCACAGGCCAAGGGCTCAGTCCCATAAGACCGCCTCCCACTTCAGCTGCCAACTTTAAGTCCCTGGTTGTCACCTGTACTAATGACTAGCTGGCTATAAATTGGGGGATCCCACAACCTCCTCCTTGGGTTTGCTAATTTGCTAGAGCAGCTTACAGAACTTAGAAGAGTGCTTTACTTGCTATTACCTGTTCATTATGAAAAATACAACTGAGGAACAACCAAATGGAAGACATGCATATCATCAACATCATCCCCATTTTACGGATGAGGAAACTGAGACTCGGAGAGTTAAGTGGCTCATCCAGCATCACCTAGCTTATAGGTAGTCCAGCTGGGGCTTGAGTCCCTGTATTTGAGGGCCAGAAACCCCTGTTCTAGAAGGGCAAGAGCAAAAGGCAGATTAGGAAATGCCACCTTCAATGTTCGCACTGATGTTTGGCTAACTTCGAGGCAACAACAAATATTTTCAAGAAATGGGACAACAGGCCTTATCAGCTTTTGCTTTGAGGCTGGCTTTTCCCAATTCCTCTTCAGTTCTGAGGACAATTACCCACATCTGCGGTGCCCCCTGACTTCAGATTCACCACGTGGCAGACCTTTGACTCTGGGAACAACTTAAATTCCAGAGGCATGAACTCTGTCTTTCTTTCCTCCCCTGCAGGGCTTCCTCCAATTCCTGCCTCCTTCTCACCTTCTCCTCCCTAAAGTTCTTTTCTCTCCTCCTCCCCCACAACTTATTTAGGTCTGAAAAGAAGCCAGGGAAAGATATTTGCTTTGGGAGAAGAAGAGAAAAATAAAAGATGAGCCAGCCAAGTGAAAAAGTACTCCGATTTTCCACAAAGGGCTACTTCATGGGAGGATTGTGACTGATGGTACTTTATAGTGGCCCTCTCTCTCTGTCCTTTAGGAACAGCAAAGTTGATGTAAACAGCTGGAGACTGTCACTTGAAAAACCAAGAAAGTAAGATGAATAAAACTTCCTGTTTTCCTCTCCTACCCAGGCCTACAGGGGGTTGGCCTACAAGGCTACCTTCCAAACCAGATGTTTGATTCCCAAAGCTTGTTTCAGAGTCTCTGCATATCAATTATTCTTTACACAGCAGGACCAAACCTTAGATTCTCTTTACAGTGAGCCTGCTTCACTTCAGCCCAGTGCCTGCTGGGATGCAAGTCCTCTTGGGAAAAGCAGGGTAAATGTGGCCAACATATGACAGGGGACCCACAGTTAAATAATCAAAATTGCAATTGCATGCAACATTAACAGTGCCCTTCCCGTATGCCAGGTGCCAGGCCAAGATTCTAGATTTAATCTTACCTAGTCCGAGTGACAATGCCATAAAGGGTTACTATTACCTCCCTGCTCTGTAGGTCAAAAAACCAAGCCTTAGAGGGAATAGTCGCCTGACTGCAGTTTCCATACCTAGTGCAGGTCCCCATCCACCCCTTCCACACTATCTTGTTTTGTTTATAAAAGAAACATAGGAACTGAGAAGCCCTCCTTTCTGAATAGGGGCTGTTATTGCCTGCATCACTTTCAGCTCTGGACTGTGGGGCGTGCAACTTTTCTCCTTGCCTGTTCATCCTCTTTGGAGACATGTTGCCTTTGATTTTGAAGATTGGTCTGTCTCTTCTGAGGTCACAGCCAGCTGACGGGCCCTGGGACTCACTGCCAGTAATAATACAGGCTCCTTTTAGCCTCTGCTCAGCCCCTTTGCCCCACATCTTCTTCCCAGATATGTAACCCAGAGGAGGGAAGGCGTATCCCTTGCATGGTAAAACTCTTCAGTATGCAAACAGGTCATGAAAAGGAGTTCCAAGCGTGACACCCATCTACATTTGGCCTTTTCATGCTGAGTAATAGTTGGCCAATAGGGCAAGTGATGGAGCTGTTATTAATAGTATCTTCCCTGCAAAACAGGGTATAAAACAAATACTTTTGGTTGAAGCTATTTCTTGCCTGTCGGGCAATTAATAGTAACTAGAAATACATAGTTATCAAAAAATATTTCTTTGTTTGCTTATTTTGGGGATCATCAAAAAATTCCCATAATTTTTCAGCTGGAAAGATACCAGGATTAGCTTTTCAGCCATTTAGTGGGTCCCCCTCTGCAGACTTCAAAGCTTTTCTGGGTGGCCCCACATCAGGGGCAGCTTCGTGTTGCCGCCCCCGAACTTGCTTACTGTCACACCACACCGTCTGCACCATGACCTCCAAGGACAAGAGGAGTGACCCTTTCTCACCAGGGTCAGGAACTGGCAGGGTGGCCTCACTCCTCCCCTTCAGGCCAGGAGGCTGCCAGCCAGGGTTTCACACTCAAAATCTGGGAAACACTGATTTAAGTGAAAATAAAGGGAAAAAAACTAAGCAAAAAGTTTAACCTGAAATTCTCAGTGCCATTTATACCCTAATGTCACCCCAAGTCCCTGAGAAGGAAATGTGGTGTCTGAGCTTCCCAAACTTTTTTTGACCCTGGAGTCTTTTCCTTGGGGACGTCTTACAGTATTAGTGTCCCATAGACACACTTTGGGAAATCACAGAGTAGCCATGTGGCCACTTTATATTAGGGATTGACCAGTCTCAGTCCAATGCTAGGCACTCTGCATACATTTTCTCACCTACTATCCATCACGTCCTGAATGATGGGCATTGTTATCATTATTTGTCAGGCAAAGAAGATGTAGCTTAGAGAATTTTAGTTATTTGCTCACAGACACACAACCAGAAAGAGGGAGGGAGGAAGGGAGGGAGGGTTGAATGCAGGGAGGGAAGAGAGATGGAGAGAGGAGAGAGAAACACTGATTTTTTTGTTCCACTTATTTGTGCATTCATTGGTTGACGCTTGTATGTGCTGACAGGAGATCAAACCAGCAACCTTGGCGTGCCTGGATGATGCTCTAACCAACGGAGCTACCCGGCTAGGGACAAATCACTCAAATTTATGTTCATATCCTCAAGTAGAATTAACCTGAACGCTCTTGTTCCTTGAGCATTCTGTTCTTCATACAACTTTGACCCTAACTGAACAGGGCTATGGTTAATTACAGAAGTAAAGGTCTAGGTCCCCTGTAAGACTCGGAGTTTCTGGGAAGATCTTATGATAATTAAGAGGTGTCACTGTCCTTGTCCCTGTTCTCAAAAATGTCACAGGAACTATAAGATCCTTTGAGATCTAAGCTTCCTGCTGCTCAGGCCTGCTCTACCCCCGCCCCAGCTGGGACAGATGGCACCAGCATGTGACTCCACCTGGCCCTCAGGAGCAACATGAATTGTGCCCTTGCAGGACCAGTGTAATTAACAGCCATCACTCAACCACTCTTTAGGGAACACCCGCCAAGTGCAAGGTGAGACAAGGGTAAGAATCCAATGCTGAGTGAGATCAGTTTCTTGACTTCCAGGCAATAGCAGACTAGAGCTAAGTTTACCTATTTTCATTACAAGAGGGGCTCTTTCTGCTACTTCTTTCTTCTCTATTCATGTGACTCTACAGTCTTGTGATTTTGAACCTATGTCATTGCCATGGAAAAAACGTGTCCCAACTAGCTCACTAGGAAGAGGAAACTGTGGCGTGTAGCTGAACTGCCAGAGCCAAGTCCAGACGAGACAGCTGACACACAACTGACCGGCAGCTCCAGGAGAATAAGCGATGGTTATTTTAAGCCCCTGAGTCTGGGGGTGTTTGTTAAGCAGGCAGCTATACGATGTGACCTTCACCCCACAGTCACCAGGTCTTTGACAGCTGTCCTGCAGGCAGACAAGCTCGAATGTTCAGGTAAACCATGGCTTTTCCTTTGTCCCTCACGTTACCACTCCCATGGCTCTTAAAATTTAAAGGGCATCAGAATTACTTCACATATTTGTATATAAACTCATGCATGGAACACTTTATGGACAAGTTAAATAATTTCTCAAGGGTGATTCTGCTTGAATGAGATTTTCTATTTACTCACAGATTTTAGAACTTGACCCCAGTTAAAGTGAAACTCCACTATATTTATCATTACTTAGGTTGTAAGCTTCCGGAGGGTAGGGACTCATATTTTTATCTGTGTCCACTCCTCTCCCAAGCTAGGTCAGGGTTTGCTCAATCATTTGGCTGTTATTAAGCAGAAGGCAGTGTTTCTATAGAACTCTGGGGACAGAGTTTGTTGCTGACAAAGGCTTGCAAACTAAGGTGTGTAAGCAGTCCTTCTAACATGTATTTATCTTTTTCATTAAAAAATTAAAGCGCAGCCAGGAAACCCATCTCTTGTGCTCACGTGTCCCTCGCCAATTAAAGCAGCACAATTTTCTTCATCTCTGACTGCCAACCAGGTGCAAATTAGAAACAGGATATTGTAGAAGTTTCCCTCCCTCAGGTTTCATCACGCAGCTGCTCTCGGCTCACACACCTCGACCATGACCAAACACCCCTGGAGCTGCTGCCCTTGAAGGAGACATGCTCGAAGTGCTAGCCTGGTTACCGGGAACCTTCTCTGGGAGACCTGACCGAAGTTCCTACTCTGGCTGCAGGAGGTTACAGCCCATTTCTCTTCCCAAACCTGCCCCCCGTGTGATTTAGGTCAATGCAGCCAACTTTCTTTGTTTGTTCAGCTGGACGGTCGGGGTAATGATACCTTACTACCTCACCAGAGCATTGAGGAATTCAACAATTAATCACTTGTTGTGAGGCCCTTGGTTGAAAAGCGCCCTGAAACTCGGGCAGGAGAGACAAACCCCCTTTGGCAGAAAAAGCCCTGCAGCAAGCCAGCTATCCCCTCCCGCCTTTCCGATTCTGCAAGCACTCACCAGAAACCAAGCCACCTTGTCCCCCAGCTGCAGCCACCCATTACTCACTTGCCTCAGAGGCCCTCCCTTTTCACTTTTGGTAAAAGAGGAAGCACCCACTGCTTCCCGGAGGTGAGGGTAAGTAGGGAGGACTCCCAGCACACCAGCAATTCTCCCCGACAATCTTGCTCACACTTCCAACTTCTCTCAGCCACAAAGGCTGGAGACCGGTGCTCAGCTAGGGGGAAATCCCAGTTTTCCACACCCTCTTGTTGCAATTCCTGCCTGGTGGTCTCCCACCTCACTTTGGAATAAGGCACCTCTGTCCTGACGCCTCAGGTAAACTGAGACAGGAAGAACCCAGTTTTAACGCCAGTGTTCCAGAATTGCCAGGCTCATAGACCCTTGATAAGTCTTGTTGAATGAATACATATTGTACTCTCTTTTTCCAAAGTTAGTTTTATTACTGTGCTTTGACTTTCCATCTAACTTTTAAGTTCCTCTAAGACAGAGCAGGACCTCACTGGGTCCACGTTGCCTGAAGTGTGGTCCTGGGATTGCCAGCATCGAAACTATATGGATGCTTGTGGAAAATGCAGAATCTGGCATCCGTGCCATATTCACTGACTTGAAGCAAGGATCTGCATTATAAATAAGTTCTTCCAGGCTTGTGCATTCACACAAGGCATTGTTCTAGGCAGGAAAGACTGGAGTGTTTGGGGGTTGGGGAAGGAGACAAGGAGGACTGGGGAACACACACTTGTTGAAGACTTTAGTGATAGTTATCCAAACAATCTGTCTCAGTAGAAGTTTCATTGTCTGTTGTCCCAGCAAAATGCAATCATATATATTTTTTGCTTTCTTTTTCTATCTTCAAGAATAATTTTTCCTTTTATACTATTGAAGAAATGAATAAATCCTGTCTATACCAGCAAAAGCAGAAGATGTAATATACTTTGGACAGTTCTATCGTGCTTCTTAGTGTTGCATATTTTTTCCTTTTTTGTATTTTGAAAAGGGCATATGTCCAACTCATCCTCC
>PVKM010021525.1:0-22502 GCA_004027735.1 Carollia perspicillata | reverse complement strand
AAGCATCTACCCTCTGGATAAAATTCCTACCAATTTAAAAAAATTTTTTGCTCCCTTCCATATCAAGGTTGGTTCTAAACAAAATGATGAAATAGGTGTATTTGTCTTCAGTGCCTTTCCATTTTCCCCTTTCTACATATTTCACCTATTTTTAGGAGCCACCCCTTTTCCTCCACTTCCTCCAAACAACCAGTAGTCTATTACTGCCTTTTTTTTCTGTATTACTATCTTGTTTCTTTTAAAAATCAGACTTTTCGGATGTGATATGTTTCTTAGAATTCTTTTTGTTGTTGTTGTTGTTTGAAATGAGGACTCCAGAAAATTCTTACCACAGAGGGTAAAAGTTCTGGCATTTGGGTTAAAGAGAGAGTGACTATCTTAATAAAGTCTCTCAAATACCGTATGGATGACTACCTACTTAATGCAGTAAATCATGGGGTCAAGTCCTAGTTCCATCCCTATCAGGATGTGATCATGGGTAAATCACATACCTGCTTTAATCCTCAGTTCCTTGCCTAAGAAATAAAGATAGAAACAGGAGCTATCTCACAGTACTGTTGTGGGGATTAAGTGAGATGATATATGAAGAGGGTTTTAGCACAGAACCTGGGATTGGACCTTTAAAAGTACTGTGTATTGTAATCATTCACTCAAGGCATTTGGACCCTGTTAGGTGTTAGTTCCCTGTCATAACTTCATAAAGTGATATGTCTTTTAAAATAGCATAGACCTTTAATATTTTGTGCTGTATTTTAGATTTGATTAAGGTAGTGTGATCAAAGATACATTGAAAGTAATGCTCAAAATGATCAAAGATAATTCAAGTTTTGAGTGGACTTAAATTATAATACGAACTTCGCTAGGGTTCTTTTTCTTTGAAAAACTTGCTTATTAAAATGTAAAGTATTTGTATGTCAAAGACTTCAGTCAAGTTACAAGGTACTTTTTTCTTCTTTGTAGCAAAGGAGACAAGTTTCTGACTCTGGTGTTATAAAAAACAAATCTTTGAGAGAAAATAACAAGAAAAAGTGTTGGAGTTGTCCCTCTACTAATCAAAAGATGAAATCCGATGGATTAGGAGCATCTGGACATTCATCAAGTACTAATAGAAATACTATAAATAAAACTTCAAAGCATAATGACTTAAAAGAGAAGGATGATACAAAAACAACATCTAAGATTACAAAAGAATTAAAATCTGGGGAGAAAAATGTTTCTGGAAAGCCCAAAGCGATAATAAAACCCAAAACAGAAAACAATGATAATGCAAAGTCAGCAAACATGTCATCTAGACAAGTTGTGGAAAGATCAGCACCAGCACCAGCAAATGGACATAAAAACACATTAAATGGGAAGGGAGTGAGAAATCAAGAAAGACAAGTTACAGGCGCCAGACCCAAGGTACTCACTGGAAACTTAAATGTGCAAGCCAGAGCAAAGCCTTTGAAGACAGGAAAAGATTCTCCATACCTTGGCATCACAGAACGCCCCAGCAGATCTACAAATTCAAGTATGGAATTACTGGTTTCCACCGAAAGTCTGGATGAACCAAAAGAAAATGGATCAACAGAAGAGAAGCCATCTGGTCATAAACTGTCCTTTTGTGAATCTCCTGGACAGACAGTGAAAAACAGTGTAGAAAGTATCAAAACTTCTACTGTAGGTGGGTTTTAGCACTCTAATCTTTAATTCCTCCTGACAGTTAAAGTTCCTGGAAAAAATGACTTGTTTGAGACTTTCACTTAGTTTCAATGCAAAAAAAAGTATTTACTTACATGTATTCATGCAAACAAAGAAAACACAGTTCTTCCCATATTGACATTTAATTTTGTTTACAGTGTCTGATTAATGACTTTGTATATAATTGTTACATATTTAGTGTTCGGTCTCTTGACTTACTTTTTCTTAATTTAC
The DNA here is from genome assembly GCA_004027735.1 of Carollia perspicillata. Lineage (NCBI taxonomy): Eukaryota > Metazoa > Chordata > Mammalia > Chiroptera > Phyllostomidae > Carollia > Carollia perspicillata. The sequence goes on along the minus strand of PVKM010021525.1, from coordinate 20,588 downwards.
AGCTGTAAAATCTCAACCTGTTTCAAAAGTTACGAATGGAACTTCCAATAAAAAAAGCATTCATGAACAAGAAACTAACATAAATAATAGGTAAGTCTTCATTGTTTTACATATATATTAGCTTTCTCTGAAGGTTACTGACTTCTAAAAATATCTTCTTTTTGTTTGAAAAATTATATAAAATTTTAAAACTTTTCTTATTTACTGAAAAGTTAGTATATTTATGCAAAATGATTGATGCAAATAATTTATGTTTGTCACACTTGATTATACATTGCTTTATCATACTTGATCTGCAGTTTTATAACCTTAAAGACATACGGACATATGGTTTTTTATTTTCAGAACAGAGGTATTTATTTCTTTGAGAAAAAAGTTATTTTGTGTATGGGTCTTTTAAAAGCTCATGTTTGGGAATTTCAGCGTGATACTGAATGCGAACATGTTTCCTAGTGTGCTAAAGAAGGTCACTGGCAAAGGATGTAGCGATCCAGTACCACAGGCCATTTTAAAGAAAAGAGGACATGACACTGTATGCGCTACAGCTCACCAGAGGACAAAGAATGCCCCATCTAATCTTGCAAAAACTCAAGGTAAAGCCGACATAATCCTGGTGTTCCTTCCTTGTTTAAATTCAATAAGCAGAACTCTGATTTGGAACTTGAGCAGCTAATAAGCGATATATAACATGGTTTCACTCATTTTACATTCGTTTTGTGCTGTAGAAATGAAATTTTATATTTTTACATTTCAAAGAAGTACAATATTTTGGTATTCTGGAGTGTTGGTTTGGTTTTTATTGTCTTTTGTGAGAGAAATAATTAAGGGAGTTCCTACGACCTGCACTTCTGGTCCTTTTATGTATTATGGCCAGGTTTCTTCAAAGTTTCCTTGATAACTAGGTGTTCCATCTGCAAAACCAGTACTAAAGGCTTCTTTAAAAAGTAATGGTGCAGTCTAGAGAGCTACAATACATAGGAGGAAGAATTTTTCTCTTTTCTTTGAGTTTTCTTTTTAATTTAATTTTTATTTTTTACACGTTTTTATTGTTATTCAAGTACAGTTGTCTCCAACTTCCCCCCACCAATCCCCCCATCCCACACATCCCCACCTCCCACCCTCGATCCTAACCCCCTTTGGCTTTGTCCATGGGTCCTTTAGACCTGTTCCCTGATGACCCTTCTCCTTTTCCTTGTTATCCTCTCCCCTCTCCCCTCTGGTTACTGTCAGTTTGTTATCTATTTAATGTCTCTGGTTATATTTTGCTTGCTTGCTTGTTTGTTTTGTTAATTAGGTTCCACTTACAGGTGAGATCACATGGTATTTGTCTTTCACTGCCTGGCTTATTTCATTTAGCATAATGCTTTCCAGATCTATCCATGCTGTCACAAAGGGTAGGGGCTCCTTTCTTTCTGCTGCATAGAATTCCATTGTATAAATGTACCATAGTTTTTTGATCCACTCGTTTACTTATGGGCACCTAGGTTGCTTCTAGCACTTAGCTATTGTGAGTTTTGCTGCTATGAACATTGGGGTGCATAGGTTCTTTTGAATTGGTGTTTCAGGATTCTTAGGGTATAATCCCAGCAGTGGAGTTTCCAGGTAAAAAGGCAGTTCCATTTGTAGTTTTCTGAGGAACTTCCATACTGTTTTCCACAGTGGCTGCACCAATCTGCATTCCCATCAACAGTGTATGTGGGTTCTCTTTTCTCTACAACCTCACAGGAGGGAGAATATTTCTTCTGGAGTCTGTTCCCTGTTCTAAGAAAGAAAAGAATGCCAGTCAATTGGCATAATTTGCTAACATAATAACTGATTTTAAAGATTGATTTGTTTTATGCATTAGGAGCAGTTTGTAAAATCCTAAAAACCATGTTGAGTTACATAATGAATAATACTGAAAGTAAATAAAAAAATAAGGCAGAGGAAAATTATTCATGTTCTAGTTATAGTTAAAATTAAGTATTTCAAAATATTTGGTAATTCTATTTGACAGTGCTCAAAATGTGATCTCTAGGACTTTATCCAGTATAAACAAATAGGTTCCCAAAATGAATCCTCTTTTCTTTCAGTTACTGGGTTTTAGTTTCAAGTTGCATGTTTAAGTTGTTAACCCTAATCAGCAACAATAATAATGATCTGGTTATGAGAAACAAATTGGTTTTCTTCATGGTTGAGGGGGAAAAATTGCTGCAGTTTTAATATTTCTATTTTATGTTCATCTGGATCCTCCTTTTCAGCTGTGTGGAGTGTAGTCTTTTTCCCCCCAAAAAAACTTCAAAAGCAAGTCACTGGCTGCTCTTTTGGTAGAAGAATATCAGAATTTTCCACCCCTTCATATTTATGCAAATCCAATTCTGGCATGAGGATCAAGTCTCTCTTTACTTGAGGGAGAGAGATCTTATTTTAACAGTTTCATTAAGACTTTGAAATAGTCCATCTATATTTTTAATAAAAAAATTTTTCCTTTTTTATTTTATTATGTGACTAACTCCTATTCTGTAGTTGTCCATTTGATTATAGGTATGTTACCATTCCATTGTTTTATTTATTTTGTTTCTTTTTCTAAAATAATTTAAAAACAAATATTGAATTTCATTCACAAATTGAAAGGTATATTATACTTTTGAATTTTCTTTTCTTAGGATGCCAAGGAGAGTCACCAAATTCAGTGAAATCTTCAAGGCAGTCTGATGGAAATGTGACAAAGTTGAACCACAGTACAACAGAAAAGCAAACACCTAAGAGAAAAATTGTCAAGCAAGGGCACACAACTTTGCCTAAAGTTAATGCAAAAATGGTGGCAATACCTAAAAACCTAAATCAATCTAAGAAAGGTGAAACTTTAAATAATAAAGATTCAAAACAGAAAATAGTTCCCGGACAGTTCATATTGAAGACTCAGTCTCCTTCTCAAAGACCTTTAAAAAGTGAAACATCTGTTGTCCAAAAATGTAACAATGGCAGTGTCACTGAACAGAAGCCTCATGAACCTCTAATTAACCTCACAGCTGAAATCATTGGTAAAGAAGCATTCCAGTCATTATGCACACCTGGCCCACAAAAGCCATTAAACAATCAAGAAAAAGAGAAATTGGTATTAGAATGCCAAAATATTTCAAATCTGGATAAATCAATAAAACATGAATTGGAATCAAGACAGATTTGTTCCGGAAAAAGTGAAACAAAATTGTCCAGTCACAGAGAAATTGATCCCTGCAACCCAGCTCAACTACACTGTCATACTGATGGAAGTGAAAATGTAGACCCAGAATTTTATAGCACCACTGCCGTAAAATCCATGATTTTAAATCCAAATGAAAACCTCTTGAACTCTAATCCAGTTTGCGATTGGGACTCAGCAGATGCAGAGCAAACCCATTCAGTGTTAGATAAGGAGAAACATGTAGAGAGAAAAGATATGAACAAAAAATCAAGCATTGAATGTGTGAAAGATGTACCTTGTGTTCCTGAAAGGACACTGGATCACTTACATACTATTCAAGTTGATGGAAAACCTAAATTTTGTGTAGAGCAGACACGTCCTAGTCAGTTATCTGATGACTCTGCTATGAATGGAGACAAATATGCTACAGCAGACTCAGATAGTTCCTCCAAATGTTTCTTAGAACAAATATCAGGAAAAAATTCTCCTAAAGCTATGGAAGCAACAGAAATTCCAGAGAAAAATACAGAAGCTCCATTCACAAGTGAGTGGAATTTGAGTACCAGTGTTCTGCATCAGAGAGACAGTCCTGAATCGGACACTGGCAGTGCTACCACATCCTCTGATGACATAAAGCCCAGGTCTGAAGACTATGATGCTGGAGGGTCTCAGGATGACGATGGGTCAAATGACAGGGGTATCTCTAAATGTGGCACTATGCTATGCCATGATTTTCTTGGAAGAAGTAGCAGTGATACCAGTACTCCTGAAGAATTAAAAATATATGATAGTAACTTAAGAATTGAAGTGAAAATGAAAAAGCAAAGTAGTAATGATCCTTTCCAAGTTAATTCGACAAGTGATGATGAGATTCCTAGAAAAAGGCCAGAAATTTGGTCTCGATCTACAATAGTCCACCCTAGGGAAAAAGAAAATATTCTGCGAGGCAGTGTCCAGTTTGCTCAGGAAGTAGATCAAGTTTCTTCCTCAGCAGATGAAACAGAAGATGAAAGATCTGAAGCTGAAAATGTTGCAGAAAATTTCTCTATGTCTAATTCAGTTCCTCAGCATTTTCAGGGGATAATTAACTTAGCTTTTGAAGATGCAACAGAAAATGAAAGTCATGAGTTTTCTGCAAGTAAAAATTTTAAAAGGTCAGTTTTACTTTCAGTAGATGAGTGTGAAGAACTGGGATCTGATGAAGGGGAAGTCCATACGCCCTTTCTACCTTCTGTAGATTCTCTGTCACCTTCTGATGTTTTTGATGGCTTTTCTCATGAACATCCTAGAAGGACCTGCTATTCCAGAAACTTACAGGGAAATGAAAGTAGCATTTTAGGATGTAAACAAGATAAAGGCAACAATGCATGTAAAAAGGAAAGCTTTCTCTTGGGTCTTAGTAGCATTGGCCCTTCAAGAAAAGATAAACAGAGTGTGTCCAGCACAGAAAAAAAGTATACTATTGATGTCCTGCCCAAAGAAGGCAGGCAGCTTCTTACAGACAATAAAAAAGTAAACAATGGAAGCAGTGTAGATACTGACTTTCAGCAACACAGCAAACTCTCAGATGGTGATATAAAATCTCACGAGAGACCATGTCATTTGGAGCTTCATCAAAGAGAACCCAATTCTGACATACCAAAGAACAGCTCTACAAAATCTCTGGACTCCTGTGGGAGTCAGCTTCTGCCTCAGGGAGGTCAAGTGAAAGAGAGCCATTCTACAGCTACCGAAAAAGCTAATATTGCTTTATCTGCAGGTAATGTACAGAAATAGAAATGTTAAATCCATAAGAAAATTAGTTTACAGAATTTTAAAGTTGTATTTAGCCCTGAATGTTATATTCTAGTTAGAATAATTATTTAAGCAACAGATTCAGATTTCAAATGAAAACTTAATTTCTTATTAATATTAAAATTAGCTAGTTACTCTTTATTGTTCACTTAAAATACTAATGCAGAATCAATATCTAGTAAAAATTTTGGTTATTTACTAGAGCTAACTTACTCATAAGAGATTTTACATAAAAGAATAAAGAAAAAACCTTAGTTTGCTATCATTTAGTTATTTATATCTAATTTAACATAGGAATTCTTGACTATTAGAAATTTTATTATACATTAGATATGATTTATGGACTATACTAATATATATCTTAAGAGGTCTGTGCAATAACTATAGTAATATATAACTAAAAACATTGAACTATTTTAACTAGATTAATTATTACAATTTATATACATTTTACAAAGATCAAGACTTTAAGGATCACTGTAATTCTATTCTAAAATTTTCAAGTAAAAAGATAAATTTCCTTAAAAGGGATTATATTTAGAAGCAAGGATAATATATGAAATAGACCAGGCTTACTTCTATGTACAGATGATTTTCTGTCTTACTTGTTTTGTGTTTGTCTTCCTTAGTATAGTAATTCAAAATATGCAATAGTCACTGACAGAGTAGCTATTGTATATCAGAACTAAGAAAAATATTGGTCAATAGCCCCTGTTCAGCAAAATCACAAGAATAGGGAGCTCCTTAAAGTTGTACTTTTTTGTTTGTCCTTGCTTGCATCCTCCTTTGCATGTGCAATATACAGATAAGGCTTTAGATAAAATGTATTTATTCTCCTTTTGGAACTGACTTACTCTAAAAGTCATGATCAAATAACCATGTCTTTTTTTCCTCTTTAAGTTTTTATTGTAGTGAATTAGATATATGTGCATATTCTATGTTTATGTTTAAATAATTTGTATTGTTTTCTGTATCACAAATTTTCAAATTATTGAAAATTATTGTTAGTTGCCAATTTTGATTTTGCTGCTAAACGTTATTCTTGAGTTGTTTTTTTTTTAAGATAGAAAAAGAGATGTCTCAAAAATTTTGTTAATTTGTATAAATGTTATTTTTTCCCATTCTGGGTTTTTTGGGGGGGGGTTTGGACTGTAACTGTTGTATTGTTTCAAAACTCTGAGGGTACCAACATGTGCAATTTTTACATTGTGTAGTATTATGAATTATTTCAGGAGACATAGATGATTGTGATACACTGGCACAAACCTACATGTATGACCATCGGCCTTCAAAAACCCTCTCTCCAATATATGAGATGGATGTAATAGAAGCATTTGAGCAGAAAATGGAATCAGAAACGCATGTCACAGACATGGATTTGGAAGATGATCAACACTTTGCAAAACAAGATTGGACATTATTAAAGCAACTGCTCTCTGAACAGGATTCAAACTTAAATATTACAAATTCTGTTCCTGAAGACTTAAATTTAGCACAGTATCTAATCAATCAGACACTACTTTTAGCACGAGACAGCTCAAAACCTCAGGGTAAAGCACATGTTGACACTTTGAACAGATGGAGTGAACTAACCTCTCCACTTGATTCCTCTGCAAGCATCACCATGGCTAGTTTTTCCTCTGAAGATTGTTCACCCCAAGGGGAATGGACAATTCTGGAACTGGAAACTCAGCATTAAGAGTACTAACACTTTGGAAAATGTTGAACTATACCACCCCTTTATTTTTTGATGTTTATATTATATCCAAATGATAATTACATTAGCTAGAGATGCACTGCCCTTAATATTGAGAGAGTCTTTACAATTTATTGAAGTAAACATAGTTTATTAATATGATATCACATATAGAAAACAAGTTTTTCTAAAATTTTTGAGCATGTTTTATTATTGGAAAAATTACAAGACTATAAGGAAGCCCTTCCTTCAGTTTTCCTTTCCTAACTGATCATTTGTTCACTTATCATTCAAGAATTTAAAATGTGAATGCACAAGTAGATCTGTTCCTTGACTTTTTGCTCTGCATATGGTAACATAGTAAGTTAACAATAAAAAAATATATTGTGCCTGTGTCAGTTTATGTAGCGTTCACCAGTGAGTAACATTCAGACTTGGCTTGGTGAGTTGGTGTGGTTGAGGCTGGTGGCTGAATACAGAAAAAGGCCTTGAGAACATTGTGCTAAGTGAAATAAGTCAGACAGAGAAAGTCAAATGCCACATGATTTCACTTATATGTGGAATCTAAAGAACAAAATAAAGGAACAAACAAAACAGACAGACTCATAGACACAGAGAACAGACTGATGGTTGCCAGAGAGGACAGGGGTTGGGGGGCTGGGTGAAAAGGTGGAGGGGTTGAGAAGTACAAATTGGCAGTTACAGAATAGTCACAAGACTGTCAAGTGCAGCATAGGGAATATAGTCAATAATACTGTAATAACTATGGGCGGTGTCAAATGCGTGCTGGATTTATCAGGGTGGTCGCTTTATAAAGTACATGATCATCTAACCACTATGCTGTGCACACCTGAAACTAACATAAAATGAATGTCAACTGTAATTGTAAGATAAAGTTTTTAAAATAATTTTTAGAAAGAAAAAAAAACCTTCACTTTCCTCACAGTTCAGGTCTAGGAAATTGTGAAGTAAATGCATCTCAAATTTCAATCACATTGTTACTAAAACAGAGAAATGGAATTCCTTTTAACTCCAAATTTTGGGGATATATCCAGAGGGAGACATCTCCCCCTTTTCAAAAGAAGTGGGAAAGTTCTCCATCTGTTTTACCAATATAGACTCCCTTTATAGTTAGTTAATTACTCCCATTTTACATTCCATGGCAGAGAGATTTTGGAACTTCACCTGCAATAAATGCCTGCACTAAATATTAATTTGAAAATGGGTACATGAGGCACTAAGGTTAGTGAGTTAAACTGTGTATGCACATGTGTATGTTTGCTTTCTCCAGGTGTCTATATACTCTGCTTCCATAAGACATTGATCAAATTGTCTTTCAGTCTATAATTTTGATAGCACGGCAAAGATAAAGATTTTTTTCCTAAAAATGCTACTGGGGAGTGAACACTTGGATACCTATTTGATATTTGTGGGCATGGCCCTTCTGATGATGACATTTAGTAGAATTAGCCTCTCTGAAAAGTTTTATAACTGATAATTTCTCTAAAATATGTCAGAAGTAAGGAAACATTTTGGTTTAGAATTTCTTTTCTAAATGAGAAAATCTTCAAATGATTAGCAATAGAGAGAATCTGTATATTGAATGTCAAAAATCATATAAATGCACACCAGTTGTTATTCTTACAAAATTATGTAAACATCAGCTATTAACCTGTTACACCATAAATCTGTTACGCCTTTTTTAACTGGAAGGTCTGCAGTGGGCACTTGTTCATTCAAAGAGTCAAGAAACAGGCATTGGCCCTGGCTGGTGTGGGTCAGTGAATTGAGTGCCAGCCTGTGAACCAAAGGGTTGCCGGTTCAATTCCCAGTCAGGGCACATGCCTGGGTTGCAGGCCAGGTCCCCAGTAGGGGGCGTATGAGAGTCAACTACACTTTGATGTTTCTCTCCCTCTCTTTCTCCCTCCCTTCCCCTCTCTCTAAAATGTATAAGCAGGTCCTCAGGTGAAGATTAAAAAATATATAAGAAAAATGTTAAAATACAGTATTGTAAGAACTTTGTATTTTAGAGCTAGATTTAGGCATTAGTCTAATCCTTTCAAATTCCAAAGGACAACTCTAAATCCCAAAGGACTTAAAAGATTGCCCAAGGTCCCACAGTTAAATTGTGGGCTAAATCCAATATTTCTTATTTCAGTTTGATGGTATTTCTACCCCACAACATACTTCATTTGATTCTTATTATAAAACCTGAGAACAAATACATTTACAGATAGTTGATAGTATAAAGAAGTAATATATGATAATGTCAGAGACATATTCCCAGAGCATAAATTTCCAAGACATTGTATTTTCTTTTTCTCCAAATGTGAAATTGTTTTGTGTTATTTTCTTTTTTTAAGTATATTTTACTGATTATGCTATTACAGTTGTCCCATTTTTTTCTCCCCTTTATTCTCCTCTGCTTGGTATCCCCATTCCCTCCACCTTAGTTCATGTCCATGAGATGTACATGTAAGTTCTTTGGCTTCTCCATTTCCTACACTATTCTTAACCTTCCCCTGTCTATTTTGTGCCTACAAATTATGTTTCTTATTCTCTGTACCTTTCCCCTATTCATCCCCTCACCCCTCCCTGCTGATAACCCTCCATGTGATCTCCATTTCTGTGATTCTGTTCCTTTTCTAGTTTGCTTAGTTTGTTTTTGTTTTTTTAAGTTCAGTAGTTGATAGTTGTGAGTTTGTTGTCATTTTACTCTTCATATTTTTAATCATCTTTTTCTTAGATAATTCCCTTTAACATTTCATATAGTAAGGGCTTGGTGATGATGAACTCCTTGAACTTGACCTTATCCGAGAAGCAATTTATCTACCCTTTCACTCTAAGTGATATCTCTGCTGGATAGAGCAGTCTTGAATGTAGGTACTTGCTTTTAATGACTTTGAATACTTCTTTCCAGCCCCTTGTTGCCTGCAAGGTTTCTTTTGACAAATCAGCTGATAGTCTTATGAGAGCTCCTATATAGGTAACTGTCTCCTTTTCTCAGGTTACTTTTAAGATTCTCTCCTTATCTTTTATCTTTGCCAATTTAAGTATGATGTGTCTTGGTGTGGACCTCGGGTCCAACTCATTTGGGACTCTGAGCTTCCTGCACCTGTATGTTTATTTCCTTCGCCAAATTGGGGAATTTTTTTCTATTACTTTTTCAAATAAGTTTTCGATTTTTTACTCTTCCTGTTCTTCTTCTGGCACCCCTATGCTTTGGATGTTGGAACATTTAAAGTTGTCACGGAGGTTGCTAAGCCTCTTCTCATTTTTTGAAATCCTGTTTCTTAATTGTGTTCTGGTTGAATGTTTATTTCTTCCTTCTCCAAATTGTTGATTTGAGTCCTGGTTTCCTTCCCTTCACTGTTGGTTCCCTGTATATTTTTCTTTATTTCACTTTTTGTAGCCTTCATTTCTTTTATTTTGTGTCATACTCAATCATTTCTGTGAGCATCTTAATTACCAGCATTTTGAACTCTGAACCTGATAGGTTGGCTATCTCCTCATTGCTTAGTTCTGTCTCTGGAGTTTTGATCTGTTCCTTCATTTGGGCCATATTTCTTTGTCTTGGCTCACCTGTTACATTGTAAGGGGTGGAGGCTTAGGTATTTGCTGGGGTGAGGCAACCCACTTTGCTGCATTGTGGTGCTGTATGTGCAAGAGGGGCCAGGGAGGGAACAATGCTGCTTGCTTGGCTCTCACCCAATTTCAGTCACTTCCCCTGCTTCCTACACATGAATTGCACCCTTCCGGGTGCTGCCCTGGTGCTGAATCTTGGGTAGGTTGGCTTGTGTACATTCTAGGACTCTGTGGGCTCCTCCAATGGACTCGCCTGTAAGACTGGCAGTTTCTCCCACTGCCACAGCCCCTATAGTTTTTTATAGCCAGAGGTTTCGATGTTTTCTTTTCCTGGCACTGGAACCCTGGGTTGTTCAGTCTGTTTTGCTCCTGAGTTGTTCCTCCCAGTTTACCTGCACATGAATGTGGGACTGTTCAGTCTGCCAGCTGCTGCCTTGCCTTGGATCCTCTCCACCCCTCCTACCCATCTGGATGAAAGTTTCTTCTTTAATGCCTTGATTATCAGACTTCCATACAGTTCTATTTTCTGTCAGTTCTGGTTGGTTTTTGTTTTTAAATTGGTTGTTATCCTTCTTTTGGTTGTACAAGGAATGAAGTATACCTACGCCTCCATTTTGGTCAGAAGATTAAGCGTTATTTTCAATAAACTACCTCAGGAGTTCAGAAATTTATAATTGAAACTTTATCTCTTTCCCAGTGTCAGTGTCTTTAAAACTTCTAAAAAACTACTATACATTAAGAGCTATTCAATTTCATCTTGCATCTGCAAATGGACTATAGGGAAGGCATTTTAAGTAATGATCCCTTCAGTAATTTCAGAACATGAGTGTTTTCTTACCGTGCTAATTTGTAAATGCTACATCAACCAGTTTGTTTATTGTGGGACTCTTTGGGCTAGTTCTTCATCATTCAACAAACATATTGAAAAATAATTGCTAACATTTAGCATTTATATGTTAGACACTGTACCAAGTGCTTTACATATGCCGAACACTTAATGCTCACAGCAGTTCTGTGAGAATGTCTTCTTATTATCTTTATTTTACACATGAGAAAATTGATGCAGTGTCCTTACCCTGGATGAGCAAACCTAGCGGAAGCAACTAAAAGAGAAGTAACATATTATACTATTATTTGGTAAGATAGCAGCTATATATGGTAAGAATTGTGGGAGCTCAGACAGAGGAGCTATGAACAGGATGTCAGAGATTACAGAAAACTTCTTAGAGCAAGTAAAGTGACTGCTTCAGAGTTTCTGTAAAGAGCCTTGGTGGCTGCAGTCTATTTGGAAGCATAGGCTAGGAGACTTGTCCTGACGATGCACTTGTGTAGAAAGTACTTTGCTTTTTACTTGGATTGTATTTTACAAGTCAATAAAAGTAGAAATGTTTTTAAAAGATGGTTTTATACTAGTTTAGATGTGATTGCAAAAATTCTGTATCAAATCCATACCAAAAAATAATCTTATTAAATTTATTTTTACTTGGGTTGCTTGGGGAGGATTGATGAACATTAGGGAGAGCCCAAGGTTCCTTTATACTATATCTTGGAGCAACCAGGTAATATCTGATGCCAGCTTTCAAGCCTGAATAAGAATTTGCTTGGTGATGGGGCATTCTAGCCACAACTGCACATTGAAGGATGGTGACCAGGATGTGTGTTGGATATCGGGCTAAAGAGTTGAGCTGGAGTTGGATTCTGAATGTTATCAAATGCAGCGTTTAAACAGACAAAGGCCTGGCTTGGTAGGCACTATGTCTTTTCCCATTACACTTTTATTTAATTAATTTTTAGTGGATGATCCATTTACTTTTTCTTGGGAAATAACCACCTCCAACACACAATGGGTAGTCATCAAAGTTGTTTGTTCTTTAAGTAGTTAGGTAATGTAACCAAGTGTTTTTAGAAAGGTACTTGTCAGCAGTAATGAAGACAGCCTGTTTTGTAGAAGCACCCAAATCTCAGAATGCAATTACAATAGTTTTGTTAACCTTAGAAATGGGAAATGGAGGAGGATTTAGTAACAGAGATATTAGATAGAAGTGATATTATAGAACTTGGTGAATAATTAGATGATGGGAGAAGATGGAAAGGAATTTTTAAGTTGCTATCAAAAATAACATTTACTCCACACATATATGAGGGCTTAATACATTCCAGACTATGCTAGTGCTGGAGATTAAAAGATGAATGGCATAGTATCAGTCCTTCAGCATCTCAGGTGAGGAAGAGAGATTGTTAACAAGAATTATAAAACTGTAATATGTCATAATAAAACTCTTCGTAAAGTGTAATCAGTGAATAAAGGTGAGGAAAAGGATGCAGTGACACTTGGACAGGCTACCTTACTATTTTAGGATTTGCAGGAATTCACAAGACAAAGGAAGAGGCATACTGTTGGCAGAAAAAGACTTTAGAGGTAGTGAGGAATTCTGATTGTTCCATATCGCTGGAGGGAAGGGAATGGATGGAAAGGGCAAGAGATGAAGTTGGATAGGGATGTTTCAGTTGAAGAGTAACATGGTCCTGTTTGCATTTTAGAAGGTCATTGTGGAAGCAGTATGTAGGATGGAATGGAGCAGGGTGACAAGGCAGGGAGACTGGTGACGAGAGTTACAATAATAAAGGCTTGAGTTTGGGCACTGGTTGTGGAGATAGGAGTGGATATATTTGAGAGATTTAAGATATGAATTGGAAAAACTTAGTCACTGATAAGATGAGAGGAGGAAGTTATCTTAAAAGATTCAGGTTTCTGATGGGTACCTGGGTGGTTGATGATGTCATTAACCAAAAATTGAAGCAAGTTTAAGACGGAGGATGAGATTAATTTAGGACATAATGAGTTTGAGATGCCTGTGGGGCATTTAAGGGTCTGAGGACAAAAATACCGTGAAATAAGGAGGAAAAGAAAAGCCTGAGCATACTTGGTGAGCTTTGTCCTGATACGCCAAGCTGGCAGGTTCAGTCACTGGTCAGAACAAATACAAAAAATCAGCCAATGAGCGCATAAGTAACTTGGAACAACAAAGTGGTGTTTCTCTCTCTCCCTTCCTCTTTCTCTCTAAAATCAATAAGTAAAGTAAGAATCTGGCAAAGATTTGTCTCTAAAAGTGTTTACAAGTTAGCTAAATATATTATTGAAAATTGAAAACTAGCGAAATGTCAACAGGACAAAGGCTAAGTAAATTATGGTTCGTCTATAAAACACATTATGTAGTGATCAAGATCATTTCCCAAATATCTATTTAATGTCAAGGGAAGATACTTTTAAGTAAAAAGTAGAATATATATTTATAAATGTAATATCCATTTTTCTATACTTATAAGTACATAGAAAAAGAAACTTGAAGGAAATAAGTAGAAATGTTAGCGATGGTAATGGTTAAGTGGTGCTTATTATTTTTATCTTTTAACACATTTTTTATGTTTTCTACAAAGCACAGAAAAATAAGTGAGTTGGTGTATTTATAGATAAGTAGTAGCAGTTAACACTCTCAAATGATATTCGAGGTGTCAGTTGAGATGCACAACTAGTCCATTGGATTTGGACATTAGCATTTTATTGGTAGTTTTTATCAATATTTAGTAGATTTTAGAATAGTTGTAAGGGCAGAAACTAGACTACAATGGGTTGAAAGGTGAGCAGGAAGTAGAGATGTAAAAGCTATTTTTTCAAGGAGCTTAACTGAAAAAGAGACAGTGGCAGTGTGAAGATACTGTTGTTTTTAAGGTAAAAGTAACTTAAGGAGTTTGAAAATAAGTTGGGGATTATCAGTGAACCAGGGACCATCAAGGAAAAGGCGAGAGGCAGGATCAAGCACTAAGAATAACAACTGCCACAGGGCATTTCCAGGAACTTCAGGTGTTTAATGTAACAGGAGTGCCGAATGCATGTGAGATAGTAGTGGGGGAGGAAGCTGGAAAAGTGCAGGTGGCCAAAACATTCAGAACCCTGTGAGCAAGCTGTGTAGGCAAACATATCTAACATTTTTAAATCAAATGTAAACACATTATGGGAAGATTACTCTAGCTGTACACTGTGAAAATACTTTCGAAAGACAAGAGACTGGAGCAAAGAAGACTTGTAAAGGGGTCATTGGAAACAAAAATCAAACAAGCCCAAACTAAGGAAGTATTAGCATAGAAATAATGGATTTGTATAGAATTATATAGATTCTATATAATTGTTTAAATAGATATATAGTTGTTTATATAGGTATAAACAATGGATTTGATATAGAATTAGGAAGTAGAGTGAACAAAATGTGGATGCCAACTGGGTATCAAGACTTGGAAGAAGGTATAAGGATGATTCCTTCCCCAAATCTCAGAATTCTAACAGGCAAAAAATTAAAAATTAAAAGTTAACTTTAAATTTGGACATGTCACATTTAGGATGCAACTGAGACAGTCAAGGTACACAATATAATGTCTTTCAAAATGTAGAAACCAGACCAACTATGGTTTTTTTTGCTTCCTACTCTGTTAGGTTTTTTTTTTTTTTTTTTGGAGGGAGGCTTATGGGAGAAGGTGAGGACTAGGTTTGGCTCAGTTTAATAATCTACTGCAAAAGGTGTTTTGGATTTGGTATTGTCTACATACTCCAGTGATTTTTATATTATTTTCATATTGTAAATTTTTATAGCAAGACTACTTTGAATCCAGCTTAGCGAGATATTGGCAGTGTACGTTTCTATCGTGTTAATATTGCATGAGTTACATTTTGGAAAAAGTAAAAGGGATTTTCAAAAATATGTGATAAGTTTGATAACTGAGAAATTTATAAGTAAGTAATTGAATTTCTATTCACCTATTATATTCAGGGATAACAACTGAAAAATTAGATGCTTTGCCAGCATTATGAATATTGAAGTTAATCAGACTCAACTAACTAGTTGGAATATATTAAAGTAGAAAAACAATTCAAAGTATTATTATACTATACAAATTTAAGTCATTGGTCAAAATAGATAATTTGCTTGGGATTCAATTTCACTTGCAATTCTTAAAATCAAGCTAAAATTCTGGACAGATTACATTAAATCTCAATTCAAAAGCAGTTTGTGAGATGATTGTGCTTTTCATAGTCATTGAGATAAGAAAATCTGAAAAACCACTAAGGAGGAAGTGAAAGCATGTTAGGCTGTCATATGTGGCACACGTGCCTGAGCCAATTCATATTGCTGCACAGATTTATTTGCAACATGTCATTGTCATGTACTGCCATCACAGATTTAGCACCCTTATTTACTGCTTTTTAATTTTTAAATTTCCTTTAAAGAGGATAGAAATCATCTTACAAGATTTAGTTCTTTCTCATAATCTTTTTCTTAAGAATTACTGATAATCTTAAAATTTATTTGAACATAACATTGACTTGAGAACTTAAAAACAACAATTTAGCCAATAGATTCTGAAGTTAGTAATACTATTAAATGAAGAAAAATTTTACAGAGGCAAGAATTCATCAGGGAAAAAATTTTGAGTTTTCTCAAGTATTGTTTTCGGAAAGATGTGACTGGTTACCTGAGTCATCTGTGGCAGTGATGCTTACTTGTGTATGAAAATAATTTCATTTTTGTATTTTATTTTCCTTTTTTAGTCACCAATAATATGATTATATCTTTATTAATTTAAAAAGTCCTTTTTATCTTCATGAATTTTGATTGTTTATCCTAAGTGAAAGTTGAAGTATATATAGTTTCTTAGGTTAAGTAATTTATATCCTAAAATCTTTTTTTTTCACTATTTCTCTTACTTATTTGAATGTTTTCAGAATGGTTCTTCCATCTGTGGTGTTTATGTTCTCTTATGATTGTATCCATTTAGGACTGGAATATAGCAGTATTCTCCATGCCCATCTTGGGCTACATTTACTTAGTTAGCAGCAGAGAAATTTACTATCTTTCTGTAAACTTCCTTTGCTCATTTGATCTTTAGCTCTCATTACTACCAAGAATTCAAGTTAAAATAACTAAACTATAACTTCCATTCTACATAAATTTAATAATTTACTTTTCATGAAAAATAAAGAAGTGAGGTTCATTGATCATTTTGCAGCAATGAAGAGAAACTGTCAAAAAAAAAAAAAGAGAGAGAGAAACTTGCCATAAGTCTACATAATTCCTTTTTAAGAGTAAGAGTTTTTACTCTGGTGTAAAATTTCCCAGGATTCTAATTAAGAAAACTTTAGTAATGGTTATGTTTCTCCTCGAAAATGGAGGAAGTTTCAAAATGGTATAAAGTTAATTGAATCTATCCAGTTAAATTTCATCGACCACATTTCAGTATTACTCTTTCTGTAAAGAATTGCTTAAATGGCTACCAAAGCAATTAATCCTACCATTTCTACAATTTTCCTAGTTTGTTGCTACACACTTTAACATATCTGCCAACGATGGAGTTCTACACTGCAGTGCTTTGAGTTTCAGAAACTCATTTCCTCTATTTCTATAGGTTAGTATATTAATAAAAACCTTTACATTATAGAAACACATGTTCTTGTGGAAAAAAATTAGAAAATATAACAAACAAAAATTTTTAAAAATCACTCATGCTTTATATTTTCCAGTCTTTTCTATGTATATGTGTACCCAGACAACCTGGATTTAAATTCCAACTACTAAAGAACCTTGGGAAAATTATCTAGCTTTTTTGTGCATTAGTTTCCTTTTTTTTAATTTAATTTTATTGTATTTTTCCCGTTACCATTTAGTCCCCTTATATGCCCCTCCCCCAGCAATCACCACACTGTTGTCCATGTGCATGAGTCTTTTTTCCTTTTTGCTCAAACCCCCCACCCCCAACCTCCCTGCCACCGCCACTAGCTGTCATCCTGCTCTCTTTCTATGACTCTGTCCCCATTTTCCTTGTTAGATCAGTTTGTTATAATAAGAAAAATGTAAGAAAGCAAATTAGGATCATATTTGCAAGAAATTTGACAGACATTCTTAATATATAAATACCTCTTCTAAATGAATCAGAAGAATGCTAACAACCCAGTAAAAACATAGGCAAAAATTAATAAGAGTAGAAATAGGAATGGTCAGATATAAAGAGAACAATAAAATGTTTAATATACTCATTAGTAAAGAGGTAAAACAAAACATGTATCTAATACATAAACAAAATTATAAATGAAAGTTTCCTGGAGTACAGCGAGATGGGCATTGAATTCATGTGTGTTAGTTTAAGTATAAATTAGTGCCAACTTTCTGGAAAGCACTTTGGCAATAGGAATAAGGGCCTTAAAAACCTTCATGCCCTGGCTGGTGTAGCTCAGTGGATTGAGTGCGGGCCCATGAACCAAAGAATTGTGTTCAATTCCCAGTCAGGGCACATGCCTGGGTTGCAGGCCAGTTCCCAGTAGGGAACACACAAGAGGCAACCATACATTGATGTTTCTCTCCCTCTCTCCTTTCTTTCCCCTCTAAAAATAAGTAAATAAAGTCTTTTAAAAAACATTAAAAAAAAACCTTCATAACCATTAGCTTGATGATCTCACCTGCAGAAATTTAGTGAATAATCAGAAATAGTTAAAAATATACATGTGTATATAATATTTTTAAAGTCCTGAAATATAGGAATGGATAAATAAGATATCTTGACATGTCAGGCTAGTAAGCCACTTTAATAAATACATCATGTCTGCTAGAATATGGTTTGGGGAATGCTCACAATAAAGTGAAGGAGTTAGATATTAATGCATATATGCAATATAATCTATTTATGATAAAGACTGCTGTGACAGTCTTATGTGTCAAATTGGCTAGGCCACAGTACCTAGTGATTTAATCAAACACTAATCTAGGAGTTGTTGTGAAGGTATTTTATAGAGGTATTTAGCCTCTACAATCACTTGACTTTAAGTAAAGATTATCCTTGGTAAATTGAGTAGGCCTCATTCAATCAGTTGAAGGCCTTAAGAGTACAAACTGAGGCTTCCCAGAGAAGAAAATATTCTGCCTCAAGACTAAAGCATCAACACCTGCTCCAGTTTCCTGGCTGCCCTGCAAATTTAAGACTTTCCAGTCTTCACGATCCAGTATATATCTCCTATTGGTATTGTTTCTCTGAAAACCCCAGACTGGTACAACTACTAATAGCCTAATGTAGTAATTATCCTCCTTTTCCTTCCAAATAGAACCCTGAATTTTATAGCTGGCCCATTGGCTACTTGGAGTAAAGACTATATTACCCTACCCTTCTTGCAGATAGTTGTAAGCATGTGACGAGGTTCTGACCAATGAGACATAAAAAGTGCTGAGTGGTACAGTAATCCACAGGTGGTGTGTTCCAAGACCCCCAGTGGGTGCCTGAAACCACAGATAATACTGAACACTATATGTACTATGGTTTTTCCCATACACACATAACTATGATAAAGCTTAATTTATAAATTAGGTACAGTAAGTGTGTCGCTTGTGGAGGTGGTTAGGTGGTGGTGTTCCAAAGCGGTCTGTAGCTGTCCACTGGGTGAGCAGGCTCTGGGGCCTCCCAGGAGGTGCAGGTCAAGGTCAGCCACCCTGTGTTCTGTCCAGGGCCACCCAAATAAGCTACAAAGCCATCTGTAGTTGGCTGCAACTTGTGCTGGGCTTAGAAGTGCCTGAGTGGATCCAATCTGTAAATCAAAGCCCGATGCTTTGCTGCTAGGGCTGGGCCTGGGGCCACTTAGCAATAGGCATAGGGAACACTGAGGCCAGATGCTGTTTGTTTGGGAGAATTTAGGAAAATGTGAAGCATGAGCCAAACTAAGCCATTTGCTGGAACAGTCTGGGTAGGCCCGAAAATTGGGAGGGGCAGAGCCTCTTGAAATCACCAGGGTGGGACAAACTGAGCCAGACTGATGGAGTCTCAGATATGGCACCCACCTACCAGCTCTGTGGCTCTGTGTGCTCAGAAAAGGAACAATAGCCTCTGCCAGTACTTTTGTCTGGGAGAATGCTGCCCCAGACAGCTCTTGCCCTGATGCTGGACGATTCAGCTCTTCCCTGTATGTCTCTGATGCCTTTCAACCTGCTGCCCCTACACTGGAACTCAGAGACAGTGACAGAGCTCAGATGGAGTGAGTCCAAGTAAGTCTGTGTGCATACCCTTTAAGATGAACTGCCTGAGACTCTTAGCAGTTTCTGTCTTCCATAGCCTCAATCCGCACTGGTTTTTACAACCACAAGTAATGGAGACTTACCTTCATGGCACTGGAACCCAAGGCTGGCAGGCCTGGTGTGAGGATGGTACCCCTCACTCTGAGATGTCACTCCCAAATTTTTATCCACCACATGTGGGTGTGAAAGCAGCCCATTCCTTGTCTGAATATAGTTTTTCCTTCTATTCCCTAGTTTCAGGACTTCCATTCAGCTCACTTTCTGATGATTCTGAATGACAGTTGTTCTGTAGTTCAGTTGTAATTTTAATGTGGTTGTATGAGGAGGCAAGCCATGTTTACCCATGCTGCCATCTTCTGTATTTCCTTCTGACAGGTTACAACATCAAGGTCAGGACGTCAGGAATAAAGCACATAACAAAAAGAACATGCTGCAGAACCTCAGAAGAAAGTGCTTGTTCAACATTTTAACTGACCAAAAAGGGAAAATATTGAAATACATTCATTATTGTAGCTCTATGAAAGCATTTAATCCACTGAATATATTAAGGGGTTGGTTGCTGTTTAAGAAACCAAAGCATCTCACAAAAAAAATTAAGCTATTGTTTATACAGTCTTGTAACAGCTTGTCATTCTGCAAAAAAATTTGGAAATATGACATTGCGAGGTTTATAAAATATATATTTTTATTGATTCTATACTTTCTAGTTGAGGTTTACATTTTCAATCCAGGAATCAATAATTTATGGCATTAATTTTTCATTATAACTTTCTCACAGTTGCTGGATTAGGAATGTTCTGAGGCTAAACAAGAATGTGAATTGAACATATTTCTGTGTGAAAATTCTAGGGGGTAGTGAATCAGGAAGTGGGGCTGTTACAGAATTGCCAGATATGTATGTGTATTCAGTTTTGATATATGTAAGCCTGAATCATAGAGACATGTTTAAAAGCACACTCAAACAGCCTTATTTATCCTGGTAATGAATGAATCGTGGTAATACATAATAAGCCTCCTGAATGAAAACTTGTTAGCAAAGTTAGCTGTTAAACATTTATTTCCAGCCAATATCATTCAGACAAATCAGTTAGATCAGATCCAGAAGATCAAAGCTTGAAATAAATTAGTTTACACCTAAAGTCATAAGGCTAAGAATGTTTTAAAAAATATAAGACCCCATTCCTACTATTTTTTAAATATATTTTATTGATTAGGCTATTACAGTTGTCCCATTTTTTCCCCT
>PVKM010021524.1:0-22525 GCA_004027735.1 Carollia perspicillata | reverse complement strand
TTTTGCCAGCTCCGTGTAGGTTGGCAGCACCCTCAGTTCAAGTCCACAGCCCCTCTCAGGCTGTCCTCTCCATACAGCTATGTCTTTGGAGTTTCAGTAACTACTCTCTTCCCTTGAACTTCAGGTAGATAACCTGATCCTTATAGTCACCAATCTCAAGGTACAACATTTTTCCCTCAGTCCTGTTCATACCATGTAATTAATCTATTAATTAATATCCTCTCAAATAATCTGTTAGAGCATGTTATATTTTATGTCAGGATTATGATTCATGCAAAGGAAACTTCAATAACGACAGAAGGATATTATTTCATGGGCACACCAAGTACCTAGAGAATATTTCTTTGGATTTTCATAACATGGTACTTGATTTATATATTATATTACTCCTCATAATTGGCTTTTACTCTTTAGTATACAGAATTTTTTGGACTGTAAGACGCACCTAGGTTTTAGAGGAGGAAAATAGGAAAAAAATTTTGAAGCAAAATATGTGGTAAAATATTTAATAACATAAATAACATAGGCCACCCCCCCACACACACAGCAAGCCAGGTAAGCTACATTTGGACTATAAGACGCACCCCCATTTTGCTCCCAAATTTGGAGGGGGTGCATTTATAGTCCAAAAAATATGGTATTTGACTAGGTCATGACTACAAACTCAGTCTAATATTTGTTTATGTCCATGTCTCAATACCAGGGAAACATTCATTTTGGGCTTTAAATAAGAATGGTCTTTTGAGCTTTCCCCCCCAAACTAGGACTTAACTGATATAATTTAACTCTAACCCCATACAGGATATCCACTGGTGAGTTCCAGTTCTACTCAGGGATAAAATTTATATAAAATAGAATCTCAATTTTTTTATACATTGGGGTTTGGGATAAGTTATCTAATGGATGTTCAAAATACAGACATACCTCATTTTACTGTGCTATGCTTTGTTGTGCTTTGCGTATAATGAGTTCTTTACAAATTAAAGGTAAGACCACCATCAGCAAAAAGATTATGACTCAATGATTGCTCAGATAATGGTTAGCATTCCTTTTTTAGCAATCAATTTTTTTGTAATGAAGGTGTGTACATTGTTTTTTTTTTGTAATGCTATTGCATACATAATATAACAGTATAATATACACATAACTGTTATTCACACTGTAAAACCAAAAAGTTTGTGTGACTTGCTTTATTCCAGTGATCTAGAACCAAACCCACAATATCTCCAACCTTGTACTTTTTCTTGGAAAATTCTTTGCTAAGGACCAGTGTAGTGTGTTAGACCTGTATCTTGAAAATACCTTCCTGAAATATGACTTTAAAGAAATGTGATAATTATAGAATCCTCATCCTATCAACTCCCTTGGGCCTGCTATTCGTCAAGGCCTGCTAAAACAATGCACCTCAGACAAGCCTCTAAGAGGATCTGAATACAATTATTTCATTTCCTTTTATTCAAAATGAGTTAAAGTATAGATTCTGAGAACTGTCTTTGAGCTCATGTACTATTTTCTGTTTCTGAGATGCTCTATTGGTATCTAGTGAAGACGCAAGAGCCTCAGTTGTCCAGCTAAATTAGTAGGAACTTGGTCCGCTCACACTTGCCCTAGATTATACTAGGGACTATAAAACTTAGCAATAGTATTTTAGACACTTCAGCTATCTCTGTGGTTAGGCTCTGCTTGGAGTCTTCAAAATTGACTATTAAGGGAAGAGGACTCCAAAATTTGAAACAAGAGTGGTATCCCTGGGGTATTTGCCATTTTTAGTAGTTAACCAAGGGAAGGTTTGTGATGCCTGGTGTTTCACTGAATTCAGGATTATGGATTTCATAAGTAAGATTAGAGTATTGGATTTCTACAACTTGAGCCAGTTAAAAAAATTTTAGGGCACTTCTAGCCTTTTGTAGACTCACTCTATAATTACATGAGGATAGGTAGGATCAAAAAGTTCATGGGACTTAGGTTTTCCAGAGCATTTTTAGATACGGTTTCAAGAGAAAGAGTGTTCCAAGGCATGTGAACTCTGTCTCTCTCTCTTTCTCTCTCCTTACACACAGAAATACATTTTATTTTACTTCTGAGAAAATTACCTGAAAAGTAAAATGGTATATGAAACATATGAAATAAACAAGAGATAAATAAAGAGAACAAATTGTCAATAATTAAAGCCAAATATTTAACATCACTTATAACCAAGGTGGTGAAAATAAAACCGTGGATAAAAAATTGAGATAAAAGCACAATGTAATATCCCATGCTTGCTAGGAGAACATATTTTCCTAAGAACTGTTAAATCTTAGATAAACACTGTAAAAGCAATATACATAAAATTTAAATTTTTGGCATAATATTGATAGTTTCTCCTATGGGAACTTATCCTAGGGAAATGTCATGGATGTGCACAAAAATTTATGACAGACATATGAATTAGAGCAGCATACATCTGGATAAATATTAAATTTCCATCAGTAGGGATTTGGGAAACATAATATTCTTATATAGTATACCATTAAAATTGTGTTTTAAAATCATATTAAAACATTTAAAGTTAAGTTGGATCTCACTAAAATGAAAAACTTTTGTTCTTCAAAACATAGTATTAAGAGAATCAGAAGACAAGCAGAAATGTGATAGAAAATGTTTGCAAGACACAAACCTAGCAAACAACTTGTATATAAAATGTAAAAAGAAATCTTGGAGATTTTAGATGAAGGAGGAATACATGGAAACTATGGTCAACCAACTCCCCCCACCCTGGCCAGGACCTAACTGGACTTACAACTAAAACATAGAACAATAAACCTGAATAACCAATTGAGGACTAGCTGAACAGAAGAACAGAAGTCTTATAACCAAGGATTTACAGAAGAAGCCACATCAAGACTGGTAGAAAGGACAGAAATACAAACAGGGCTGGTCCTGCTCCCAAGAGTGTTGGCTGAGTTCCTGGAGGGATATCTGAGATGAAAAGGTTCTCCCCAGGAAGTGTAAAGTCAAACCCACATCAGACTTCCCAGCCTAGAGCACCAGCGCTGGGAAAGAGGTGCCTACGCAACATTTGGCTGTGAAAATCAGCAAGGATTTTGTCCATTAGGGAGAGAAAAACAGTCTGGTAGAGACACAGACAACCTCTTAATGGGCCAATGCACAAAATCTCATTTAAGGTCATTCACCCTGGGCTCTTGCAGAGGACGGGTAGAGCAGACTAGATTCATGTGAGGAGAACCTGGGGTTTGGGGCTCTGGGGAGAGAACTGAAGAGGCAGTCACCAGGATCCCTGTGATGAGTCCCTTACCCACACTGCCATCTTTCTTGGAAGGAACACTCCCCTCCTGAAGGCATTATCCTGGGGGAATGCTATAGACCATTCTCTGGACAACCTGTCTCTCCACCCTGCGAAGCTCACACCATGCTGAGAAGTCAGCTGGCTGGGTAGGCATGTAGAGGTCCGGGCAGACTCAGGGGGTGTCAGTGACTGAGCTGTTTGGCTCTGAGGTCGAGGCCAGTCCTCCCTCTTCCCTGCATGGCTGACCAGCACTTCTCATGGGAGATCTACTAACCCCACCCTCCTGACTCCCAGCTCACCTGTCCTGCTGATGTCAGGCTCCCAGCAGAATCCGGGACAGACTGAGTTGTTTGGCTCCAGGTCAGGGGTCATTATTCCATCTCATGCCAACTAGTGCAGAGCCCTCTCTTCACATGGCAAAATCTTGGTCTGTTTGGGCCTTATGAACTCTGCAGGACTCAGCCTGATGATTTCATGGGACCCTGCCCACCATAAAGTTCTGCAAGCACTTGGTAGGTGGCAGCTTGACTAGGCATATACCAGGCATATACTCAGCAAAAGCTGAGTACCATCATATCCAGCACTGGCACCAAAAATGAACCCCTATCAATCTGCTGAACACCACTCCCTGCACCTGGTGACTCACTGAGAATCTTCTTCATGCAACAACTCGAGTACCACCACAGGCTCTTTCTGTGACTGAGCCTAATAGGTAGCTGGCAGGCAGAGGCAGGTGCAGGCAGATTTCAGAGTACTTTGGGCCTTTTGCTGAACTACATCCAGACTTGGTGCTGGTGGAAGCCAGTGTAGTTGTACATCTTGGCCCTTCCCACACAGCACAGCTAGGCTGACCAGAGGCAGCCATGAACTGTGGATCACCTTAGAGTGTCAAACAGGTTTCTTAGGGTTAGTCACATGCAGTGTCTGGTACAGACCAGAGTCCCTCCCCCAAAACCTAAAACCAGCATGCCCAATGGCCAGTTTCAGACAATATTAGAGCAGGTTCCAATTAGTTTCATGAGTGGCATATCAAAAGGAAATCTTCGTGGGCATCAGACCCTGCTGAGGCTAATTCTGCTTCAAATGGTCAGTACCTGCACGGTAGTTCAAACTCTGTGGTTGAGTTTATCCTCACAGGAAGCCACCATGGAGGTCAATCCCATGTACAAGTAGATCCCCCCCAAAAATCAAGACTCAATTACAGCAGGAAGGATCACATAACTCACACATGGGATATTTCTGGAGCACCCACAGGACATATATTATATAATGCCACCCTATCAAAACTGGGATCTACCTAATACACAGAAAATGCAAAGAGGCAGACAAAATGGGGAGACAAAGAAACCTGTCTTAAATGAAAGGACACGAGAAATCTCCAGAAAAAGAGCTAAATAAAACGGAAGCGAGACTTTTATAAGATACAGAGTTTTTAAAAATGGTTATAAGGATGTTCAGGGAATTTAATGAGAACTATAAGAAACTTAATGAGAACTAAAACAGCATAAAAAACACATAGAAACCATATAAAAATCTGTCAGAAATGAAGAATACAGTATATGAAATCAAGAATACACTAAAAGATATAAAGAGTAGATTGGATGAAGCAGAAGATTGAATCTGTGATTTGGAATACAAAGTAGCAGAAAAACATCTAATCAGAGGAGCAAAATTTTTTAAAAACATTAAAAAAATGAGGATAGTTTCAGGGATCTTTGGAACTATATGAAGTGTAACAACATCTACATCACAGGGGTAGCAGAAGGAGAAGAGAGAGAGCAAGGGACTGAGAACCTATTTGAAGAAATAATGATTGAAAAATTCCCTAATCTGGTGAAAGAAAAAGACACAAAAGCTCAAGACATACAGAGATTCCCAAAAAAGATGAACCCAAAGAGTCCCGCACCAAGACACATCATGATTAAAATGGCAAAGGTTAAAGATAAAGAATAAGACAGTTACAAACAAGAGAGCTCCCATGAGAATGTTAGCTGATATCTCAACAGAAACATTTCAGGCCAGAAAGGATTGGCATGAAATATTCAAAGTGGCCAAAAGTAAGGTCCTACAACTAAGACTACTCTACCCAGCATGGTTATCATTTAAATAGAAGAAGAAATAAAGAGCTTCTCAGGCCAGAAAAAGCTAAAGGAGTTTATTACTACCAAACCAGTATAACAAGAAATTTTAAAGGGACTTCTTTAAAACAAAACAAAAGAAAAAAAGAAAGAAATATAACAATAAAAAACAAAATGGCAATAAAGGCATATCTATCAATAATCACTTTAAATTTTATTTATTTATCTTTAGAGGTGAAGGGAAGGAGAGAGGGAGAGAAATATCAGTGTATGGTGCTTCTCATGTGTCCCCTGCTGGGAACTGGCCTACAACCCAGGCATGTGCCCTGACTGGGAATCGAACCGCGATTCTTTGGTTTGCAAGCCCATGCTCAATCCACTGAGCTATACCAGCCAGGGCTCAATAATCACTTTAAATGTAAATGTAAAGGTTAAGACATAAGATTGCTGAATAGATAAGAAAACAAGACCCATATATATGCTGTTTACAAGAAACCTACCTCAGAACAAAAGATACACACAGACTAAAAGTAAAAGAATGGAACAAAATTCATGGAAATAGAAATAAAAATTAAGCTGTGGTAGCAATATCTACATCTGACAAAATAGACTTTAAAACAAATGCTATATTAAGAGACCAAAAGGACACTACATCATGATAATGGGATCAATCCAACAAGAGACTATAACCCTTCTAAACATTATGCACCCAACATAGGAACACCTGTTATATAAAGTTAATCTTGATGGGCATAAAAGGAGAGATCAACAGTAATGCACTCATGAAAGGGGATTTTACAGCCCATTGACATCAACAAATAGATCTCTTGGACAGAAGATCAACAAGGAAACAGTGGCCTTAAATGACACACTAGACCAGATGGATTTAATTGATATGTTCAGAGCATTTCACCCCAAAGCAGCAGAATTTACATTCTTTTCAAGTGCAGATGGAATATTTTCCAGGACAGACCACATGGTTGGACACAAAACATGTTTCAATAAATTTAACTCTGGAGATTATAGTCAAAACAATTACAGCATATACCATATGTATCTGAGAGATACATTCAATACTAGTATATGCAGAAATGCAAAATAAAATATTTAAAACCACATGTTCTAACCAAGCTGATGGCTTAAATATTATGACTTAACATTAATCACATACACACACAGCTAGTCATATGTAATGCACCTGATATATGTAACAATATTTAAGAAAATAATATGTTTGTAACTCTCAGATCAGCTGCAACCTCTGCAGGGTTAAGAAGATTGAAATCGTATCAAGCACCTTCTCTGTACATAAGGCATGACATAAGAAATCAATCTTAAGAAAAAACTAAAAACACACAAAGACATGAAGGCTAAATGTTACTAAACAATGATAGGGTTAACAATGAAGTCAAGGAAGAAATCCAAAGATACCTTGAAACAAATGAACATAAGAACACAACAACCCAAAACCTATGGGACACAGGAAAAGCAGTCCTAAGAAGGAAATTTATATCATTACAGGCCTACCTCAAGAAACAAGAAAATCTCAAATAAACAATATAACTTTACACTTAGCAGAACTATAAAAAACAAAGGCCAAAATGAGTAGAAGAAAGAAAATAAAAAAGTTCAGAGCAGAGGGAATAGACATTCATGTCCAGGAAGCACAGAGAGGCCCAAACAAAATGGATGCAAAGAAGCCCACTCCAAGACATATAATACTTAAAATGCCAAGTGTTAAAGATAAAGAGAGAATCTGAAAAGCAGTAAGAAAAAAGCAGTTGGTTACTTACATGGAGTTCCCTTAAGATTTTTTAGAAGATTTCTCAGAAGAAATTTTGCAGGCTAGAAGGGATTGGAAAGATATTCAAAGTCATGAAAAGTGGGGACCTACAGCCAAGATTGCTCTACCCAGCAAAGCTATCATTTAGAATCAAAGGGCAGATAAAGAGCTTCCCAGACAAGGAAAAATTGAAGGCGTTCATCACCACCAAACCACCATTATATGAAATGTTAAGGGGACTTATTTAAGAAAAGGAAGAAGATCAAAAATAGGAACAATAAACTGGCAAAAAATACAAATCTATCAAAAATTGAATCTAAAAAAACACACTAAGCACACAAGAAGAACAGAGGCAGAATCATAGATACAGAGAGCATTTGGATGGTTGCCAGATGGGAAAGGGTTGTGGAGGAATGGGTAAAGAGATGAGGGGATAAATAAGTACAAATAGGTAGTTACAGAATAGCCATGGGTGTGTAAAGTACAGCAGAGGAAATGGTGTAGCCAAAGAACTCATATGCATGACCCATGGCCATGAACAAAGGTGTGAGGATTGCCTGATGGAGGGTGGGGTGCTGGGTGAAGGGGGGCAAAAGAGGAAGAATTTGGGACAACTGTAATAGCATAACCAATAAAATATAATTAAGAAATAAGTGAAATAGAGTCTAAAAAATAATGCAAAACGTCAATGAAACCAAAAGCTGTTTCTTTGGAAATATAAACAATTTGACAAACTTTTAATCAGACAGAAAAAGGAAAAAATAGAGAGGGCCCAGATAAATAAAATCAGAAGTGAAAGGGAAGTAAAAACTGACACCAAAGATTTAAAAAAGAACTGTGAGAAAGTATTTCAAAAAACTACTGGTATATGCCAACAAATTGGATAATCTGAATGAAATGGATAAATTACTGGAAATATACAATCTTTCAAAACTGACTCAGAAAGAATCAGAAAATCTGAATAGACATATTATAACTAGTGAAATTGAAGCAGTAATCAAAAAACTCCCCACAAACAAAAGTTCTACACAGGATGGCTTCAAACATTCAAAGCAGAACTAACATTTTTCCTTCTCAAACTCTACTTTTAAAAGGCACATTTTAAAAAATCCTCACCCAAGGATGTCTTTTTACTAATTTTAGAGAGAGAGGAAGGTGGGGGAGGAGAGACAGACAGACAGACAGACAGACAGACTTGGGATCAAACCCACAACCTAGGTTTGTGATCTGACTGAGAATCAAACCTACAACATTTTGGTTTGTGGGAAGGTGTTCCAGCCAAATGAGCCTCCTGGCCGGGGCCCTTTTCAAACTATTAATATGAAATCTCTATACCTCTTTTCATTTGTAAGTGAAACATTACTATTAATTTAAAAATTCTAATTGAAAATATATATGAAACTAGACAGACTCAGAGCATCAAATTATCAACAGTGATTTTCTCTGGGTGGTTAAATTTTGAAAAAATATGGTACACCCAAAAATATTTCTAATTACATAAGGTGAGTGTAAATAATCTACATAACTAGTAAACAACACACACAAATATATTGCCAGAAAGAGGAAAATGGTGCATCTACCAAACTCAGAGTTCTCCTAAGAATTATCCTGTGTCTATAAATAACACTAGTTGTTCAGGTCAACCTTGCTTCCTTCCTACTTTTACTGGATCCTACTCTATTGCTACATTACAATGTCTCTGGGGACAACCTCCCATTTTTACAGAAACATCGTTTACTATTGGGTTGGCCAAATAATTCACTTAGTTATTCTGTAAAATAAAAGACATATTTTTCATTTTCACCAATAAATTTATTGATTAAGATATTTTGAGCATGTTGGTTATCTCCCACCTGGAATAACATTGATGGTTCTCAATTAATGTCTTGATTGGATCGCTATCACCTTCTACTGGTCTACCCTACTATAGAGCATTATCTAGCCAGAAATTTCTAGCACAAAACTATGTAAACCACTTTTGACACATTTGATCAGTCACAGTCTCTTCTCCATACACTGCACAAATCTTTCTTTTGCACTTCAGTTGTGTTTTTACCTTTCTTGGAATAAAGCATAATATGCTGAAAATATTTTCTTCCATCTTCAATATTAAAATAGTGAGGACACAAAAATTCACCAATTTTGATGTTTTTTCCAAATGCGTGCTGATATGATAACTGTGACAATACAATCTAAAAAAACTGTTTTGAATGAAGTTGAAGACAACTACATGCTACATAAGCATTTTTCTGTAAGATGCGCTTACAGAAAAAAACGAATGAACTTTTTGGCCACCTCAATACATACTAGCCTTAATAATTTCACTGAAGAGATATTTTCCCTGGGAGCCATAACAGAGTTTTTCGCCATTCTCTTTAGGGATGCTAAGACACATAAGGCATATTGATCTTCCTCTTCTTTCCCTAGACCACTGATACAACTGCACACGTGTCCACACACACACAATAGTAATGTATGAGCAACTGCACACGTGCTCACACACACACTCAGACACACAACCATTTTTTGTCTGCTCTTCAAACAGTGCCAGAAAATCTGAATAGTCTCTGTAATGATTTTGATATAACTTGGCAAAACAATGTCCATGATGGGAGTAGAGAGGACATGCATCCTGTCCACAAACTGAAAGGTCAGTAGCAGCTAAGAAGGAGGCAGAAAACCTAAAAACCACAAGTCAGGGCTTGGCATCCCAAGTGCAGTAACTACTGGGAGCAACCCAACTTTGAAAAAAGCATTTTACTGGTAACAAAGTCAATTTTCAGCAAAACTGACTTATATACTTCTCTATTTGTCTGATGGATATTATATGCCTTTTTTTCTGTATTCTTTGACAAGATCTTCTATATCTGACTTTTAGAAGTTATGGCTGCTCTATTCCAAATAAACATTATTTTTATTCACATTTTGTGTCTTGTAGTGTTGAAAATTTGATCGATTCCCCAAGGCTCAATTCCCCTCAGTAAATGTCAATTCATATAATTTAAAATTTAAAATAAATAAGCATTAACTTTATAAAATCAATAATATTTTGACTAGTCAATGCGTAGTAGTTATCCATAAAAATCTATAAGAATGTCCTCCATAAAAAATCAACCAAAACAGAGATATGGTTTACTGAATAATTATCCTCTTTTAGCTATCATATATTGAATGCTCACTGTGCACCAAGTACCGTGCTAAGTATTTCCATGGATCATCTTGTTCTACAAATACCCTATAAAGTACTAATTCCATTTTGCAAATGAAGAAATTGGGATATAGAAGTTGTATAACTTGACTCAAGCCACCTATATAGAAAATGGAAGGGCCAGAGTTTGGACTGGGCTCTTTTATTTCAGAAATCAATGTCTTAACCTTGATTTGAAGACTGTAATATTGGCAACATCAAATAGAAATATAAAATAAGAATTGAAGACTGATTTACTGAGGGGCAGTTCTTTGAAAAATCAAAAAGCAATATTCAAAAGTTTCTTGGGGTAGAGACCAAAAATAGTGAATATCCCACATTTTTATGAGTTTATGGTAAATGTTCTCTACATCACAATATTAATAGAATAATATCAAAAAATCTAATAGTTTTATTTCACTTAATTTTCACAAACACTGTGTAAGGAAGTTATTATATTTATTACACAAGACCTCCACTGATGCCAAAACTCATACTTGCTCAAGTCCTTATGTACAATGACATGGCATTTGCATATAACCTATATTCGCATATCGACTGCAGCAGGGTATGGCCACACATGACTTCCTCTGAGTGGATTCAGCAAAGTGCTTGGTGCATAACAAATTTAAGTTTTGCGTTTTGAAACTTTTTGCTATTTTTTTATCAAATATTGTTGATCCACGGTTAGTTGAATCCATGGATGTAAAACCCATGGCATTGGAGAGCTGACAGTTTGCCTTTTTTGTGTGTGAAAGTTCTAATAACAAAAGAGAAGCCTGTTTGAGACTATATTTTAATTACCAGATAGTAACACATTTAGAGTTTCTTTTTTATCAACATATGTAATAGTATTTAGAAATTTAGCATGCGTCTTTGGTTTACATAAAACAAATTACACTCTATTACCACAGTTTATAATACTTTCAACCACTCAGGGAGGCCATTTTTCAAAGAGAAGCTAAGATAATTGGCTAGATTGCATTCTTCTGTTTTGATGTTCCATCTTGCTGTGATTAGTCTGATTGGTAAAGGAATCAAGAAACAGCTTACAGGTGCAGGCAAATATTGGAATATGTTAAATTAAAAACAAAACACTATTATTCATATTTAAAATTGGTCTGCTAATACCCAACCTGATCACTAAGTCAAAATCAATGAAACAGTCATATCCAATCCCTCATCCTGCTCGGTATAAATATTTCATGATAATATTTTACCTACTGTTGTTTACTTGCATGTACACTGATAGTATCAGAGAACATTAGAGGAGGAACAATATAAATGAGTCTAACTCTGGGTTGCTGAAGGGTAGTGTTATGCTCGTTCTCCAGGGAAGGCTGTAGCTCAAGCCCACCATTTCTGCCCCCATAGCATTTTATAAAACGTAGCCTTGAGCATATGAAGGGCCCCTTCCTGTCTTTTCTTACAGCAACTTATCACACAAGGGTCCAGGGATCATTAGGTCAAGAAACATAAGAGGGGCAATAATAATAGCTATGCTGACCCCCCCAAAATGTCTGTAGAACATTATCAAATATTTCCATTTCTTAATCAAATTTTGAACAGTTTCTCTGTGCGAGGCACATTTCCATGCAGTGGGAATACAAAGATGGTTGCAAAATAATCTTGACATTCCCAGTTTCTCAGGGCAATGGAAGACAGGAAGGCAAAGTATTTCACTTGCTATATCTTTAGTATTTGAACAACAATTAGAATAAGAGGTTATAAAAGACTTCTTGGAGGAGCTGATTATATGCTATCTAAAATGATGAATAGAAATAGTTCAGTTTCACCAAAACTCTCTCTATACTTATTAAAAATTTAGTTCATATAATGCACTGGAGGAATATTTGGAGCTCAATAGTTTCTCAGCTTATTAAAAGGTGAGTTAGTTGCAGAAATTTCTCTCATTTAGGTATAAATTCTAGGGTAAAGATCTATTTACTTATAAATAACCAAGAGTAGAGAATTGTCTATAGAGCTATTTGTTCAGGAGCTTGCCCCCGATTTTTTGCTGTGTTGTGGAGATCAGCATTTATTTATTTCAGAGAATATCTGAGTAAAGAGTGCTCCCACCTGGCCCAGTTTTCTTCAGAAAAAATATGTATAGCAATTGCTGATAATAAAGACTAATTTCCCCTCAGTGTATATCTTCAAAGTTTTAGCTCAACTGCTAACAATTATCTTCAGACATTGAGGGTATATAGAAAAGGATATATACATCTTGATTTATTCAGATTATAAATTGACATTATACATTTTTAATTGAGATATTTTTGAAGTATAGTGCCACAGAAGGAAATTCTCATACATCTCATGCATGGGTGACCTTGAATACATTATGCTAAGAGAAATAAGTCAGTCACAAAAGGACAAATACTACGTGATTCCACTTAAATAAGATACCTAGAAAAATCCAATTTACAGAATCAGAAAGCAGAAGGGTGTGTTCCAGAGACTGGGTGGTGGGGGGTGGGGGTGGGGGGGAGGAGTGGGGCATGAATAATTAGAGCACAGAGTTTCAGTCTTGGAAGGTGAAAAAGTTCTGGAGATGGATGGTGGTGATGGGAGCTGAACAATGTGAATGAACCTAATACTTTTGAACCATACACTTAAATGTGGTTAAAGATAAGAACACATATGAAAGAATAAATCACACTGGAAAGGTAAACATATACTAAAGGCAGTGAATTGCTTATAAAGCTAGTATGAAGGTTACAAGACAAAAGTAGTAAAAATAACTATGACTACAATAATTAGTTAAGGAATATAGAAGATAAAAAGTAAAATGTGACATCAAAAGCATAAAATGTGCTGGGAATTGTAAAAATGTTGAGCTTTAGAGCATGATCAAACTTAAGTTATTATTCTTTTGTTTTTGTTTGTTTTGCTTTTTGGTTTTCTTTCTTGTGTGATGAATTTTCACTTTTATCCTCCATTTTCCTACTTTTATTTTCCTCATGGTTTATTTTTTCCCTATTCTCATTAAAGCATTTTAATTCACTTATGAACTTCCTTACTTACCCTTCTTACATGTTAATTCTTTGTTCATCTCAGCCAATTCAATCCTCACAGCTTTCTTTCGTTAATGAAGTACAACTTTTCCAGAATTCATCATACTTTTTTTTTAAAGATTTACTCTATTTATTTTCAGAGAGAGGGGAAGGGAAGGAGAAAGGGAGAGGAGTGTGTGGTTGCCTCTCAAGCGCCCCCTACTGGGGACCTAGCCCGAAACCCACGCATTCACCCTGACTGGGAATCAAACTCCGCAACCTTTTGATTTGCAGTCCCGTGCTCAATCCACTGAGTTACACAAGCCAGACTCATCATATTTCTTTATAATAATTCCCTTTGGGAAATGATTATAGCCTTTAGCTTGGTGGTTTCTTTTTACTGGGTCTAAAGAAGAGGTGGCAAACACAAGGCCGGCAGGCCAGATCTGGCCCTCTACCTTGTTTTGTCCAGCCCGGTACCTTGTTTCTACCCTGTGGCAGCGCCGAGCTCTCACTTAACTGTTAAGGAGTAGTTACATTTACACAGTCCTGAAATTACATTCGGCCCTCTGAAGGCAACCGTGAGGCTGATGTGGTCCTGGGTGATAGTGAGTTTGACACCCCTGGTCTCAATTATTTTGAATGATCCCTATACTTTTGTTATTTGTTTGCTAGTTGTTTTCAAGTGAAATACCTAGATACCCACATTTGTGTAGTCTTTGGTTCCTCTCATTGTTCACGTAGGCAATGGTTGAACTTTTCTTCAGAACAGCAGCTGGCGAGCAGGTCTGAATTTATGGTTGTCAGACCCATCCTAATTTCTAGTCCAGAACTACTGCTTCTGTCTCCACCTCTGCTCCTCTGTTACCTGAATAAGAGAATTCATCACAATCTACAGTCTTCAGTATCTCCTGCTCCAATTCTCTTCCTGCCTCTGTTCTCACAAACAGCAGTAGAAGCCACTCGTTCTAGGCAACAATGTTTAATTGTCAGCCTCCCCTTTCCTATTAATTGTTAAAGGCATGAGGGGTGCTCTTAAATTCTGCCACCAGTGGCTCTTGCAAGGAGACTACACTCAGAGGTCTGTGGTCACAATCCACATACAGAATTAACTACTGGTTTTGTTTGTATAGGAAGCAAAGACAGGATTGTTTTAAAGAAAATACTGTAAATATGAAAGGATATGTAGAAGAAGGATTATTCATATTTCTTTATCTCTAGATCTTAGACACCACAGAAATTGTACACAGGTTTGAGGTGCACAGGTGAGCAAATTCTCTGGGGCCAAAAAGCAAAGAAGATGGGTATAGGAAGAGAAAAAGAGTGAAGATAATAACCTTCTATATTTTATTCTGACTTGGAAAAGAGAAAGCAGCCAGGCTTGTTTCTTCTTTTCAGGCACAGCAAATTGCCTAGTGGTAAAATGTATCTCCCAGATTATAGGAAGGCTAAGTTATCAAACTTGGATTTAGTACAGGATCTTTCACAATAGAACTGTGTCCCACCACACACACATACACGCACACACTCCATTACTGGTAGTTGAGAGGGGAATTCTAAACAGCAGTCCCATGTACAATTGAAGAGGGGTTTGTATTGAACAAGGAATGAAAGGGCCCTCTTCCCTAACTATCTTATTTCATTCTTTATCTAAATATAGGAAGGCTGGGGAGCAATAGTCTGAGCACTCCAAGGAGAATTGTTTTTCCTAAGTAAAGGTAAGGTTGTCATATTCTCTGTGGTTTCATGGGAGGGAGATATACGTATAACCAAACTGCACACATTTTTTCTGAGCTCAACAGCATTAATTTTATAGTACTAAAATTTCATATTTTCATAAATTGATATGAACATTACTCTTCAACAATGTTTCCAATTTTTATTGTAATTTTGTTGGTATTTTATTGGAAAGTTGAGATTGCACTATGTGATGCTAATCAAAGGCTTTTTTAAAGCAGTAAATTATTTATTCTTTTAAAGAATACATGTATTCAAATACAGATGTTAGTAGTATTCTATGACTACTAATAAAATGTTAAGGAATTTGCTTTAAAATTTTTATTGTACACATTTAGAGACTGAATGAAAAATTAAGTTTATCAAAAGCACATGTGAATGAACGTACATATATGTGTGTGTGCTTGTGTGAGGGAATAAAATGTCATATTTGTGTGAATGAAAGGAATACAGTTGCCTTTATAATATTTTACCAATATTTTTATGCTACAGAAACTAATAACTGTTTTAAGGTAGAACAGACTATAAACTCTGTTTAACTTGCATTTATTTCTTTTATTGTGACACAAAGCCTGGAAAAAAAAGACCTTAAGTAAATACTTGTTCAATGACAAATTATAGAGATGAGTTGATTGTCTGAAATGTCTCTTTGCAGTAGACTACATATTGAGGTAAAAGAGGATAGTAGTAGTGGGGAGAAATGGGTGAATTTCACTTATTTCATCATTTATTTCTCCAGGAACATCACAACAAGGACTGCAATTAGCTGTCAAACTAGTGAAGTTATTTGCATGTATGTTGCAAAGACCTGTTCATTTAACAAAGAAAAGCAATAAGACCTTTGGAAGAATTTCTATGTACTTCACTTTTTCTTCTTTTTTCTGGATCTGTAGCCGGAGGATAAACAAGGTACCAAGTGAAGCTAGAAAGACTATTAGTAGAATAGCACTTAAAATAATAAGAATAAAAATAAAATCATACGCTGTGACCCAGAACAGTGTTGTTATTAAATTTACCGGGGCAGAAAATTTACTTTGGGATTAATATTACCTTTTGGCTATTTAATGTCCTTCAGTGTAAGTTCAAATCTATATTATCTTTCCATCTGTTTTATATAACAATATTTACTCCAGGTGCCTTCTTTAAAA
Source organism: Carollia perspicillata (assembly GCA_004027735.1). Taxonomy (NCBI): domain Eukaryota; kingdom Metazoa; phylum Chordata; class Mammalia; order Chiroptera; family Phyllostomidae; genus Carollia; species Carollia perspicillata. The sequence continues at coordinate 6,307 of PVKM010021524.1, read as the reverse complement.
AAGGAACCACTACTTTTAAACTTGAGGCCATGTCTAAAATCAACTTTTTCCCCTCACAATTACTATCACTTTATTTTTCTCCCTGAAGTTTATCCAAAAGCCAAAGTAAATTTACTTGGTGAGTGCATGGGAATAATAAAAACTTGATCAGTTACTAATGACTGTATTTGTTTCATGTGGGAAATTATTAAGATACATAAGCAAAACAATTTATTCTCCCTGTTCTATGAGGGAGATTATAAGTTTTAACCTTTCTACACCCTCATTATTCCTGCTGAAAGAAGGAGCAGTAAAATATCTGATTGGTGATAGTGTAGTTCTAACTCTCCTCTTACTCTGCCTTCCGTGTCTCTCAGCTCTGCTCTTGACCTTTTCTCAAGTTCAGCGATCAAGTTCTATTCCTGAGAGCAAGATCTGTAGTTTTCTACTGGGGCCTGTTATGATGACTAAGTCTAATTCTGGTCAACACTTTGTTCTCCCGTAACTATGTCCTCCTAGTATTACTGGGTTTATGTTATTGTTTGAGAATCAGTGCTGACAGAGCTAACATTTTTACCTCCACTTGCCTGACTTTTCTTTTTCAGTTAGTTCACAAATCAGTAACAGAAAAAGCGTCTTTTGTTTTTAGGTCCCTGAAACTCCAGCATCGTGGAAAATATAATAAATATATCGTACAACTAAAAAAAAAAAGCTGGGCGTGGAAGTTATTCTAAGTCATTAACATTTAAGAAATGTTCATTTTTTATCCTTTCTCTTGACTGAAGAAATCAGTTATCCTCCCATTTACTTCATTAGTCAAATAAATGGGTATCCTAACTCTTTGGCAGATACACATATTCCAAATATTATGAAAATAATGCTAACATGTGAAAGACATCTTGGAAATAAATGGCCTAGGCACACGTGGCCTATGCTTCTGTGGCGTACAATCACCGTATAGTTTGAATCGGCTCCCTGACTACCAGTGTTTTCTTCATTGCCAAGAAGCATGTTGCAGAGCTGTGGATGCACAACCAATTTGTTGGTATAGATGATCTCATAGGAGACCATAAATTGTACAGGAGCAAAATGGAAGTCTTTCCTCAGTTTAGTGTCTTTAAAGTAGACTGTTTCACCACTATCGATTATAATCACTAACAAAGATTATTTTTTCTTCCTACAGTCTTAAAAAGTGAGTTAGTAGCACATTGCTTACTTTTGAAATGCAGATTGTATGTGCACTTTTTACAAAGTGCTTAGTATACTTGTCTACCAGTGTGGACTTATTTTTGCTCCTATTTAGAAAGGCAGGCCGATACCTACTTTGTTCGAGGCAATGTACTTGGGAGAAGGTGCACAATGGTGAACAGCACTCATGGCGGCTGCTTTCACGGAGCTCCCTTTCTGTATTTCACAAAACTAGTAGGACCATATTTACCTTATTTTATAGTGTTCTTTTTCACATGATAGAATGTTGTAAGTTATTTATATTGTTACATGTTATTTGAAAATATCATTGTATAATATTTGCATAATGTTGAATTTGCAGATAAATTATAAATACAGTCAACCAATCTCACTTTTAGAGAGTTTTGCTGTGACAATTTTTTCAAAATTATAGTGCTTTTGTGATGACAAAGTATATGCAGTCACTATAAGATACTCCCAGATTTTTAATTGAAGGGTCTAAATTTTTAGCTTTTATAAGCCATTTTCTTAATACTGTACTTGATCTTTTTGGTTGACAGTGTAAGAAAACTGCTATTTATGTCACATTAGATACATGTGATTTTAGTAATAAAACTGAATCAGGCAATTTAAATAAATTCTGTAACCTATTCATCTTAAACTCTTTCTAGATTTGTAAGATACTTTTTATTATTTTTATTCTCCCAGGCATAAAAGAAATTTAGATAAATTTTAGGTGAACAGTCATGTATAATTAGTTTCTAATCTACCTCCAGTTTGGTAGCTCCTGAGGGTATGATACTTAATAGAGCACAGTAATCCATGTTCATAACAATTGCCCCATGTAATGATGAAATTATTTTCAGTTTATTTCATATTAAGTTACAGATTATTTAAAAGCTTATTATTGGGACTTTCAGTCTAGATGGTGGCATAGGCAGACATGACTCACAACTCTTTGCACAACCACAACAAATTACAACTAAAATATAGAACAACCATCACTCAGAACTGACATAAACCTAGTTGCATGGAAGTCTCACAACTATAGAATTAAAGAAACCACATCCACCCAAACTGGTAGGAAGGACACGATGCAGAACGGGCTGGTCCCACATGCATGTGTGGTGGATAAAAATTCAGGAGGGCTATCTTGGGAATTAAGAGTCCTAGCCCCATACCAGGCCCACCAGCTCAGGGTTCCATTACCAGGAAGGTAAGTCCCCACAATTTCTGGCTGCAAAAACCAGTGGGGATTGAGTCAGTGGAAGAAACTTCTAGAGCTCCAGGCAGTTCCTCTTAAAGAACCCGCACAGGGACTCACCTTCTCAGGCTCAATCCATCTGGGCTCTCAGCTCAGGAGGTGGCTTGAGGGGCACCAGTGGAATGCAGGTGAAGGCTGAGGTATCTGGTATCAAAGTGAGTACAGGCTACTGTCTCTTTTCTGGGTGATCCCCCTACAAAGCCAGCAGAATGGTACTGTATCTATGATTCCATCAACCTGGCTGTTTGACTTGACTTGGCACGATCCCCAGAGACTCCACCCCACCCAATTTATGGGCCCACCAAAGCTGCTTTTCCATATGAGCAATAAGAAGCAGCTGACCTATATGAGCCCCAAGCCTGGGACTAGATTTACAACTAGATTTACAGCTTGGCTTCACCTGGGAATCTACAAGGCTAGCAAAAGTAGCAGCCATCTCAGATTGCTTTATACCTCAGGCAGGGTGGCCCTGGGAAAAACCCAGGTGGCAGTTGACTTTGGCCTGTCCCACCCAGGAAATCCCAAGGCCAGTGCACATCGTGGACAGCTACAGACCACAGTGGAGCACCACCACCCTGCCCCTGCACAGCTGATCCTCCATGGAGGGTGGAGGTTGGTGGTAAGTGGTCACAGCCAGTCCTCACAGCTGACTGGCCTGGGTAAATCTCTCTCATTGATTTGCCAACAGCAACTAAGACTAAACTACAAGAGGAGGTGTACTCAGCCCACACAAAGGGTACACACTGAGCACCCAGCTTGGGTGATAGGTGAGGATGTGTCACTGGACCCTACAGGACACCTACTACATTAGGTCATGCTACCTAGACAGAGTCAAAGCAGCTCTACCTAATACACAGTAACAAACACAGGGAGGCTGCCAAATTGAGGCGACAAGGAAACATGGCCCAAATGAAAAGAACAGATAAAAACCTCAAAGAGCTAAATGAAATGGAGATAAGCAATCTATCAGATGCACAGTAGAAAACATCAGCTGTAAGGATGCTCAAGGAACTTAGTGAAGATCTCAGCAGCATAAAAAAGACCCAAAAAGTCAGAAATGAAGGATACACTAATTGAAATAAATAATAATTTACAGGTAACCAACAGTGAAGAGGATGTAGACAAGAACCAATGTCTTGGAACATAAGGAAGCAAAAAACAACCAGTCAGAACAAGAAGAAGAAAAGCAAATCCAAAAGAATGAGGATAGTGTAAGCCTCCTATGGGCAACTTTAAGTAATCCCACATTCTCTTCCTAAAGATGCCAGAAGGAGAAGAGAAGATCAAGAAATTGGAAATCTATCTAAAAAATAATGAAAGAAAACTTACCTAATTTGGTGAAGGAAATAGACATGCCAGTCCAGGAAACAGAGAGTCCCAAACAACATGGACAGAAAGAGGGCGACCCCAAAACACATCATAATTAAAATGCCAAAGGATAAAGATAAAGAGATGGCAGGGGTGGTGTGAGAGAATGGGTGAGAGGAGAGAGGATTAAGAAGTACAAATAGGTAGTTACAGAATAGCCATGGGGATGTAAGTACAATGCAGGAAAGGAAGTAGCCAAAGAACTTACACTCACGATCCGTGGACATGAACAATGTGGGGGCTGCCTGAGGGAGTGGTAGTGCTGGGTGGAGGGGAGCACAGGGGGAAAATCAGGACGACTGTGAAAGCATAATCAATAAAATAGAATTAAAAGACAATAAATGGTACATGATTGTAAAAAAAGGCTAATGACATAAATCAGCAGGCTATTAAACATTTGGTGATTATTTGTAGAAGATCATTCTCATTTAAAACGTTTCGTCATCTTACCGAGTTGGAGAGCACATGAATACACTTTTCTGAGTATGATTTTTCTCTCATGGATCAGAGTCTTTAAAGTCTTATAAAGACACAACAGGTCTGAAAGAATGAAACAGTGAAAATGTAGTTCTAATGTCTGAAATATTTCTAAATTATGGAAAGATTGTAACTTTCATCTTTTTTCTCACAGGAGAATAAAACCCTATCATTTTCTGAATTACATTGCTAGTTCGGGTCAGATCAATGACAAATTTGAAAGGAACATTTTATAAGTTACCCTATTGGAATAGTTTTCAATACTTCAGAACATTGAATCTTAAACTATTCATAAATGATAAAATGACAAAAAAAACCTTAGTTCTAAAGGTAACCCATATTCATTAAAAATGTTCATTCTGTTTAATAAATGAAAATTTGAAGAATTCATGAATTGTTTCACCCAGCAAGATAATTTTTTATTTTTATTTTTTGCCTGGGTGAACACGGGTGTATAAATTTGGTGAGACAGCCAAAAATTAGCTGAGTTATGTGAATGATCACAAAGTTTGTGTGTATGTTTCTCTGTATGTGTATGTGACAATTTATCTCAAATATTAATTACACTTTTCAAATATAGGAAATGTTTTTTCAGATAATTATACTAATAAATTATTTAACTTTTATTTATTATTGTTGTAGCTGGAACTCACTCTTATTTAGTCTTTAATTATCTTTATAGTTTTAATATTATTGGATACTTAGAAAATGTATTTGTCCATTACATATTTCATTCTTTAAGGATAAGCTGCTATCTGGATAATTAGATGAGTAATTGATCTAATGAATTTTGACAGTAGCAAAATTAAAGAACTATTTATGCCCTTAAATTCTTTATTCTTTAAAAATCACAAACAAAACTGGAACTAGCACCCAGGTATAAAAAATTCCTGACAATTCTTAAATAGTAATGACAGCTAATTCTTGAATGCTTATTATGTATCAGCCATGATTTTATTTACTTCATAAGTATCAATTCATACTTCTCCTTTGAGGAAGGGAAAAATGTGTTCCTTATGTTACATATGAGGAATTTGAACACTAAAAATTACATAACTTGTTTAATTTCTTACATCTTGTAAGTGGGAAAGCCAGGATTCAAGTCCAAGGGATTAGACTTATTACTTATTAATACACTCTATTAAACATGATGTTATATAGTATATTGTCTAGTAAAGTATATATTATACCTTACAGAAAAGTAACAGATGCTTAGAAGAAAATATAATTCTCGGCTCAAACTAAAACTCTCCTAACAAAACAAAAGTTTCAACTAACACTGCTGTATACCATCCAGGTATAGGACAATTTTGAATTCATTGTCTCATGTAAGCCTCAAATAATTCTATACTAGTTGTCTTTTCAAAATCAGTAAAACTGATAACTGGGATTTGAACTCAGGCTCTCTCCTGAATAATAGACCATCTTCTACTACACTTTCTTTCCTTATTAAACATAGTAAAGAAAGTGCCTGAGATTTATTTTTTCCATGTGATGTCTCTCAAAGATATCCACTTAATGATTATGAAATTACTAAAGAAAACATTATGGATTTAGGTTTCAATGTTTCATATGTGGGGGGGGAGTAGGTTTACAGTTGTTCATATGGAAAATAATGCAATAATTAATACACAAAGCACTGGAGGAGCTCAATGTTGTGCTTTGTGGTGTCAGTAAAAGTTTTTTATTTAATATATGGTGATAACTATTCTTCTATTTTTGTTGTGAATATTGCAATATTATTTTTAAGACAATCACATTTCTCTAAATAAAGATGAGATATAACTATTAACCAAAATCTGAGTGTTCCTTAACTACCTTATAAAAGTTAAGCAGGAGTTGCATACTTTGTTATAATTAGAACACACCAATCTTTCGGATGACTGTAAAATGAAAAAATAGTAAGATAAATTTTATCGTTGATTAAATATGAAAAATTTGATTTAAAATAATTTCAGGCAATTTACAATTTGTATTTTTTAAAGTATGGTTGTTTTTTTAATATTTAATTAATTTTAATTGTTGTTCAAC